>SJYQ01000124.1:258138-273047 GCA_006410935.1 Redunca redunca | reverse complement strand
AATAAGTTTTAATAAGAATGAAATTCATAGTACTTTTCTGGTTTTAATCTAAACTTTGAAATTTATTTAAAGACTCTTTGAGGTAGGAAAGATATGTCATTTTACAAATTTATTCAAGTGGTTGAAAGAAAGCAATTTTATTTCAAATTTTCCCATTCAATCTTCTCTTCTGAAATTACTATATAATCTTTTCTATATATAGAAAAATGTGTGAGATTCCTCAACTATTTATTATTTTAACAATACTGTTCCATCTTCTTTTATAATGTTTTTGTGATTTTAAGTAAAATGTTATAGAATTATTATTATTCACAGATTTGATGATACTATTTATAAACATTTAAGTAATCCAAAAATAGGCAAGACGTAACTCCTTTTGTTTTCTGCCTGGAAAGGTGGATTCATTCAGAATTTAATATGAAAAAGTCATCAGATGTCATAACTATACATATATATATAATTATAGAAAGATCTATATTAATTATTTACTTGTGCTTTTATTATTTTATTTTTTTATTTTAGAAATTAACTCTAGCTTTTAAAATGGAATATCAGTTCAGTTCAGTTCAGTCACTCAGTTGCATCTGACTCTTTGTGACCCCATGAATTACAGCATGCCAGGCCCTGTCCATCACCAATTCCCAGAGTTTACTCAAACACAGGTCCATTGAGTTGGTGATGCCATCCAACCATCTCATCCTCTGTTGTCCCCTTCTCCTCCTGCCTTCAATCACTGCCCACATCAGGGTATTTTCAAATGAGTCAGCTCTTCCAATCAAGTGGCCAAAGTATTGGAGTTTCAGCTTTAGCATCAGTCCTTCCAATGAACACCCAGGACTGATATCTTTTAGGGTGGACTGGTGGATCTCCTTGCAGTCCAAGGGGCTCTCAAGAGTCTTCTCCAACACCACCGTTCAAAAGCATCAATTCTTTGGTGCTCAGCTTTCTTTATAGTCTAACTCTCACATCCATACACGACTACTGGAAAAACCACAGCCTTGACTAAACAGACCTTTGTTGGCAAAGTGATGTCTCTGCTTTGTAATATGCTATCTAGGTTGGTCATACCTTGTCTTCCAAGGGGTAAGTGTCTTTTAATTTCATCACCATCTGATGTGATTTTGGATTTTGGAGCCCCCAAAATTTAACATCAGCCACTGTTTCCCCATCTATTTGCCATGAAGTAATGGGACCAGATGCCATGATCTTAGTTTTCTTAATGTTGAGTTTTAAGCCAACTTTTTCACCCTCCTGTTTCACTTTTATCAAGAGGCTCTTTAGTTCCTCTTCACTTTCTGCCATAAGGGTGGTGTCATCTGCATATCTGAGGTTATTGATATTTCTCCCGGCAATCTTGATTCCAGCCTGTGCTTCATCCAGCCCAGCATTTCTCATGATGTACTCTGGATATAAGTTAAATAAGCAGGGTGACAATATACAGCCTTGACATATTCCTTTTCCTATTTGGAACCAGTCTGTTGTTCCATGTCCAGTTCTAACTGTTGTTTCCTGACCTGCATATAGGTTTCTCAAGAGGCAGGTCAGGTGGTCTGGTATTCCCATTTCTTTCAGAATTTTCCATAGTTTATTGTGATCCACACAGTCAAAGGCTTTGTCATATTCAATAAAGCAGAAGTAAATGTTTTTCTGAAACTCTCTTGCTTTTTTGATGATCCAGCGGATGTTGGCAACTTGATCTCTGGTTCCTCTGCCTTTTCTAAAACCAATTTGAACATCTGGAAGTTCATGGATCATGTATTGATGAAGCCTGGCTTGGAGAATTTTGAGCAAATGAAACTTCATATATATATATTGCATATATCAAATTTCAAATGAAAACTTTGAGAGTTCAGTGCCAGAAAAACCATTGTTTGCACTTAGTATCTATCATGTTAGTTTCTTTTCCTTTGTAAATAATGAAAATAGATTACTCATTTTATCCTTCCTTTGTACTTTAGCTTTCAGGCAACCCAAATTAGAATTTAGTTGAAATGACAGCATCTACATTGTTCTTATTAATATAATGTTTATCTATTCCATAGCAGCTCTTTTCTAATTTTATTTTATGTGTTTTGTTATAAACTGCTTCAAATATTTTATGTAAACAGTAGGATATAAATGGATGTACATTAAAAGGAAATTACTTCTGAAACTGGCCATGTAGAAGTCAANGGCCATGTAGAAGTCAAGGAGGGGAAGATTTCCCTTTTCACAATGATCAAGAAATAATATTCTTCAGGAAAGAGAGAGAAAAATAGCAAAATGATAACATTTTAAAATATATTGTAAATCATTTCTCTCCAGATTTAACTCAGATAACTCTCAAAAGGGATTTGATTAGCTGGTGGGTGCCTCTTATATCCTTAAACAGTGAGTCACTTGTGATTTATAAACATATTTCAAGCCTCAGAATAATCTAGCTCATTTATGCAATAAAAATTATTGAATAAATGATTCACAAAAGGAAAAAAATCATGTAACTGTTGTGTTTATTCTGTAATGATGTATGAGTCTTTGAAAAACAAAAAATTTCTCCCTATGGTATTTGCCACTTCTAGGGGTGAGGAGAAGATGGAGAGATTATGACAGAGAAATACAGAAGCTGCAGGATTGTCACTTTTGAGTGAGCCTTGTTAAAAAAAAAAAGACACAATTAAGAATTGGGTAATGGAGCAGCAAGACTAGTGTGAGCCTAAAAAAGGCTCTTGATTGTAACCTGAATTCATTTTAGACAGTCAATAATTTGTTCAAATATGCATTTATTCATTCAGAATATATTTTTTGGAGTCTCTACTTTGTATAGTTACTATTAAAAAAACGGGACACAAATAGGAAAATATCAGAGTTTCCTGCCTTTGAGGATCATATATGTAGTTTACGGCAAATTAGTAATAGTGTCATGAAACAGTGAGTGCAACATAACTGTGTACAAAGTGCTCTAAGAATAGAGGAGAATAATTGACAACTCAAGTTCAGAGAAGGGTTTAGAGGAGCTAATTTTGGCCTGGGTCTTGTCAAGATCTACTTGTTAAGGTAGGAACTGTAAAGGAAAGGAGTAAGGGCACTGAAGGACTTTCAGTTACTAGGGATGACTTTCAAATATCTGGAGATGTAAAAAAATGTCAAGTAAACAATCTAACCCTATACCTAAAGGGACTGTAAAAGAACAAACAAACCTGAAAGTTAGTAGAAAGAAGGAAATACTAAAGTTGAGAGTAGAAATGAATGAATTAGAGACTAAAGAGTAATAGAAAAGATCAATGTAACTAAAAGCTGATTCTCTGAAAAGGTAAAATTGATAAGCCTTTAGCCAGACTCAGTAAGCAAGTAGAGAAAGTTCCCCCCAAATTAATTCAGAAATGAAAAAGAAGTTATAATGGATGCCACAGAAATACAAAGGATCATAAGAGAGTACTATGAACAAGTATATGCCAAAAAAATTGGATAACTTAGAAGAAATGGATAAATTCCTAGAGATGTACAATCTCTCAAAATTGAATCAAGAAAAAGTAGAAAATATGAACAGACTGATTACCAGTAGTGAAATTGTGTAAGCAATAAAAGATACTCCAAACAAGCATGATTCCAGGACTAAATGGTTTCATAGGTGGGTCATACAAAACCTTTAAATAAAATTTAATACCTATTCTTCTTAAACTATTCCAAAAAACTGAAGAAGAAGGAATGCTTCTGATCTCATTATGTAAGGCCAGCATCACCATGATACCAAAACTAGACAAGGACACCACACAAAAAATTACAGACCAATATCCCTGATAAATATAGATACAAAAATATTCAACAAAATATTAGTAAATTCAATAATATTATATGTTAAAAGGATCATACACCATAATCTAGTGGGATTTATTCCAGGGATGCAATATGGTTCAAGATCTACAAATCAATGTGATACACCCCATTAACAATTTGAAGATAAAAATCATGATTATCTCAATAGAAGGATAAAAAGCTTTTGACAAAATTTATCATTCGTTTATGACAAATCTCTCAACATAGTTGGTATAGAGAGAACATACCTCAATTTAATCAGGCCATATATGACAAACCTATAGCTGACATCATATTCAGTGATGAAAAGCTGAAAGCCTTTCCTCTAAGATCAGGAATAACCAAAGGATGCTCACTCTAACCACTTTTAATCAATATATTATTTGAAGTCCTAACCCTCAGCAATCAGAAAAGAAGAAAAAAAATTAAGAGGAATCTAAATTGGAAAGGGAGAATTAAAGCTGTCATTGTTTAGTGATAACATGACACTATATATAGAATATCCTAATAATGCTAACAACAAATTACTAAAATGCACCAATGCAGTTGGTAAAGTTGTTCAGTCACTAGGTCATGTCAGACTCTTTGTGACCCCACAGACTGCAGCATATCAGACTCCTCTGTCCTTCACTGTCTCCCGGAGTTTGCTTAAATTCATGTCTGTTGAGTTGGTGATGCTATCTAGCCATCCCATCCTCTGCTGCCCCCTTCTCCTCCTGTCTTCAATCTTTCTCAACATCAGGTGGCCAAAGTACTGGGGCTTCAGATTCAGCATTAGTCCTTCCAATGAATATTCAGGGTTGATTTCCTTTAGAATTGATTTGTTTGATCTCCTTGCAGTCCAAGGAACTCTCTAGAGTCTTCTCGAGCACCACAATCGAAAACATCAATTCTTTGGCATTCAGCCTTCTTTATGGTCCATTTCTCACATCTGTTCATGACTACTGGAAAAATCATAGCTTTGACTATTCAGACCTTTGTCAGCAAGATGATGTCTCTGTTTTTTTAATACGCTATTTAGGTTTGTCATAACTTTCCTTCTAAGGAGCAAGCGTCTTTTAATTTCATGGCTGCAGTCATCGTTTGAAGTGATTTTGGAGCCCAAGAAAATAAAATCTGTCATTGCTTCCAACTTTTCCCCTTCTCCTTGCCATGAAGTAATGAGACTGAGTGCCAAAATCTTAGTTTTTTGAATGCTGAGTTTCAATCCAGCTTTTTCACTCTCCTCTTTCACCCTTATCAAGAGGTTCTTTAGTTCCTTTTCACTTTCTGCCATTAGAGTGGTTTCACCTGCATATTTGAGGTTGTTGATATATCTCCCAGAAATCTTGATTCCAGCTTATGATTCATCCAGCACAGCAGTTTATATAATATTCTCTGCATATAAGTTAAATAAGCAAGGTGAAAATATCTAGCCTTATCATACTCCTTTCCCATTTTTGAACCAATCTGTTGTTCCACATCTGGTTCTAAGTGATGCTTCTTGACCTACATACAGTTGCTCAGGAGGCAGGGTAAAGTTTCAGGGTACAAAATTAATATACAGAAATATGTTTCAAATCTATAATCTAACAACAAACTAACAGAAAGAGAAATTAAGGGAACAATTCCATTTATACTTGCATCAAAAAGAATAAGATGCTATTCTTGTTCTTATTTCAAAAATAAATCAGGAATAAATCTAACCTATGAGGTAAAAAATTCATGAAACTATGAGACACTGATGAAAGAAACTGAAGAGTATAAAAAGCACATGGAAAAACAATTTATACTCTACTCATAAATGGGGAGAATTAATATTGCTAAAAGGATCCTACTACCCAACACAATCTATAGATTCAATGTAAATCCTATCAAAATAAATGGTATTTTTCACAGAACTAGAACAAATAATTTTAAAATCTGTATGGAAATACCTGTTGTTGTTGTTTAGTCAGTAAGTCTTCTCTGATTCTTTGTGACCCCATAGAGTGTATGAAGAACACAAATAGCTAAAGCAATCTTGAGAAAAAAGAACAAAGTGAGAGGTATTACACTTCCTGATTTCAAAGCATACATTAAACTATGGTAATGAAAGCAGTATGGCACTGATACCAAAACTGACCAATAGAATAGAACAGAATAGAGAGCTGAGAAATAAGGCCACACTAGTATGGTTAATCTAAAAGAAAAAAGGCAAAAATATATAGTAGGGAAAAGACAGCCTTTTAAAATAAAATGGGAAAACTGCAGAGCTACATGTGAAAGAATCTATCTGAAGTACTTTCTACACCATATACAAAGATAAACTGAAACTGGATTAAAGAATTAAATGCAAGATCAGAAACCACAAAGCTCTTAGAAGAAAACCAAACAAGATAATATAGGTGGCCAATAGACATGTAAAAATATCCTCTATATCACTGATCATCAGGAAATGCAAATCATAACCACAATGAGCTCTCACCTCTTTGTGAATTGCTATAATCATAAAGTCAACAAATATGTTTTGGCAAGGGTACAGAGAAAAGTGAACACTCATGCACTATTAGTGAGACTGTGAGTTGGTGCAATCTCTGTGTGAAACATTGTGGTGTTTCCTCTAGAAAGTTAAAGTAGAACTGCCATATGATCCAGCAATTTCAATTCCAGGTACTCATCTAAAGAAAATAAAAACTCTGAGTTGAAAAGTTGTATGTACCCTTAGGCTTCCCTTGTGGCTCAGCTGGTAAAGAATCTGCCTGCAGTGTGAGAGACCTGTGTTCGATCCTGGGTTGGAAAGATCCCCTGGAGATGGGAAAGGCTACCCACTCCAGTATTCTGGCCTAGAGAATTCCATGGACTATAAGAATGTTCAAACTACTGCACAATTGCACTCATCTCACATGCTAGTAAAGTAATGCTCAAAATTCTCCAAGCCAGGCTTCAACAGTACGTGAACTGTGAACTTCCAGATGTTCAAGCTAGTTTTAGAAAAGGCAGAGGAACCAAAGATCAAATTGCCAATATATGCTGGATCATGGAAAAAGCTAGAGAGTTCCAGAAAAACATCTATTTCTGCTTTATTGACTATACCAAAAGCTTTGACTGTGTGGATCACCACAAACTGTGGAAAATTCTTAAAGAGATGGCAGTACTAGACCACCTGACTTGCCTCTTGAGAAATCTGTATGCAGGTCAGGAAGCAACAGTTAGAACTGGACATGGAACAACAGACTGGTTTCAAATAGGAAAAGGAGTATGTCAAGGCTGTATATTGTCAACCTGCTTATTTAACTTATATGCAGAGTTCATCATGAGAAATGCTGGGCTGGATGAAGCACAGGCTGGAATCAAGATTGTCGGGAGAAATATCAATAACCTCAGATATGCAGATGACACCACCCTTATGGCAGAAAGTGAAGAGGAGCTAAAAAGCCTCTTGATGAAAGTGAAAGAGAGTGGAAAAGTTGGCTTAAAATTCAACATTCAGGAAACTAAGATCATGGCATCCAGTCCCATCACTTCATGGGAAATAATGCGGAAGCAGTGGAAACAGTGACAGACTTTGTTTTGGGGGGGCTCCAAAATCACTGCAGATGGTGACTATAGCCATAAAAATAAAAGACGCTTACTCCTTGGAAGAAAAGTTATCACCAACCTAGACAGAACATTACAAAGCAGAGGCATTACTTTACCAACAAAGGTCTGTCTAGTCAAGGCTATGGTTTTTCCAGTAGTCATGTATGGATGTGAGAGTTGGACTATAAAGAAAGCTGGGCATGAAAGAATTGATGCTTTTGAACTGTGGTGTTGGAGAAGACTTTTGAGAGTCCCTTGGACTGCAAGGAGATACAACCAATCCATCCTAAAGGAAATCAGTCCTGAATATTCATTGGAAGGACTGATGTTGAAGCTGAAATTCCAATACTTGGGCCACCTGATGCAAAAAACTGACTCATTAGAAAAGGCCCTGATGCTGGGAAAGATTGAAGGAGGGAGGAAAAGGGGACGACAGAGGATGAGGTGGTTGGATGGCATCACTGACTCAATGGACGTGAATTTGAGTAAACTCCAGGAGTTGATGATGGACAAGGAAGCCTGGCGTGCTACAGTCCACGGGGTCACAAAAAGTTGGACAAGACTGAGCAACTGAACTGAACTGAACTGCTCCTTTGAAGAAAAGTTATGACCAACGTAGACAGAATATTAAAAAAGCAGAGACATTACTTTGCTGACAAAGGTCCATCTAGTTAAAGCTATGGTTTTTCCAGTAGTCACGTATGGATGTGAGAGTTGGAATATAAGGAAAGCCGAGTGCCGAAGAATGGATGCTTTTGAACTGTGGTGCTTAATAAGACTCTTAAGAGTCCCTTGGACTGCAAGGAGATCCAACCAGTCCATCTTAAAGGAAATTAGTCATGAATATTCATTGGAAGGACTGATGCTGAAGCTGAAATTCCAGTACTTTGGCCACCTGATGGGAAGAACTGAGTCATTAGAAAAGACCCTGATGCTAGGAAGGATTGAAGGCAGGAGGAGAGGGGGATGACAGAGGATGAGATGGTTGGATGGCATCACCGATTCAATGAATTTGTTTTAACAAGTTCTGGGAGATGGCGAAGGATGGGGAAGCCTGGTATGCTGTATTCCATGGGGTCATAAAGAGTTGGACACAAATGAGTGACTGAGCAATAATAACATAAGCATAAAAAATTCAAGTATTCACTAGAGGGAGAGTCAAAGAATAAAAGAAAGCATAATATCTTATAGATGCCATAAAGGTAGACTTTGCTTACCCATATTGTGGAAAAGTCTCAGTGTATGCCACAAAATTAGAAAAGTGCAAAGAGATCTTACTCTCCTTTTGGAGGATGAGAAAAATTAGAGCCAATTTGAAGTTAGGGTTTAGTTGAAGGCTTCATCAGAAAGACTCGGAAATTTTTTTCCATTATTCTGACCTCTGATAATCTTAGACCTTTATTAACATGCTAGTAAAAAGGGTCAAATTCAGACTTAAATTGAAGAAAGTAGGGAAAACCACTAGATCATTCAGGTATGACCTAAATCAAATGCCTTATGAATACACTGGAAGTGAGAAATAGATTTAAGGGACTAGATCTGACAGACAGAGTGCTTGATCAACTATGGACTAAGGTTCGTGACAATGTACAGGAGACAGGGATCAAGACCATTCCCATGGAAAACAAATGCAAAAAAGCAAAATGGCTGTCTGGGGAGGCCTTACAAATAGCTGTGAAAGAAGAGAAGCCAAAAGCAAAGGAGAAAAGGAAAGACATAAATATCTGAATGCAGAATTCCAAAGAATAGCAAGAAGAGATGAGAAAGCCTTCCTCAGCGATCAATGCCAAGAAATAGAGGAAAACAACAGAATGGGAAAGACTAGAGATCTCTGCAAGAAAATTAGAGATACCAAGGGAACATTTCATGCAAGGATGGGCTCGATAAAGGACAGAAATGGTCTGGACCTAACAGAAGCAGAAGATATTAAGAAGAGGTGGCAAGAATACACAGAAGAACTGTACAAAAAAGATCTTCACGACCCAGATAATCATGATGGTGTGATCACTAATCTAGAGCCAGACATCCTGGAATGTGAAGTCAAGTGGGCCTTAGGAAGCATCACTATGAACAAAGCTAGTGGAGGTGATGGAGTTCCAGTAGAGCTATTTCAAATCCTGAAAGATGATGCTGTGAAAGTGCTGCACTCAATATGCCAGCAAACTTGGAAAACTCAGCAGTGGCCACAGGACTGGAAAAGGTCAGTTTTCATTCCAATCCCAAAGAAAGACAATGCCAAAGAATGCTCAAACTACTGCACAATTGCACACATCTCACATGCTAGTCAAGTAATGCTCAAAATTCTCCAAGCCAGGCTTCAGCAATATAACCGTGAACTTCCTGATGTTCAAGCTGGTTTTAGAAAAGGCAGAGGAACCAGAGATCAAATTGCCAACATCCCGCTGGATCATGGAAAAAGCAAGAGAGTTCCAGAAAAACATCTATTTCTGCTTTATTGACTATGCCAAATCCTTTGACCGTGTGGATCACAATAAACTGTGGAAAATTCGGAAAGATATGGGAATACCAGACCACCTGACCTGCCTCTTGAGAAACCTATATGCAGGTCAGGAAGCAACAGTTAGAACTGGACATGGAACAACAGACTGGTTCCAAATAGGAAAAGGAGTATGTCAAGGTTGTATATTGTCACCCTGCTTATTTAACTTATATGCACCGTACATCATGAGAAATGCTGGGCTGGATGAAGCACAAGCTGGAATCAAGATTGCCGGAGAAGTATCAATAACCTCAGATATGCAGATGACACCACCCTTATGGCAGAAAGTGAAGAGGAACTAAAGAGCCTCTTGATGAAAGTGAAAGAAGAGAGTGAAAAACTTGGCTAAATCTTAAACATTCAGAAAACGAAGATCATGGCATCTGGTCCCATCACTTCATGGGAAATAGATGGGGAAACAGTGTCAGACTTTATTTTTTTGGGCTCCAAAATCACTGCAGGTGGTGACTGCAGCCATGAAATTAAAAGACGCTTACTCCTTGGAAGAAAAGTTATGACCAACCTAGATAGCATATTCAAAAGCAGAGACATTACTTTGGTCCATCTAGTCAAGGCTATGATTTTTCCAGTGGTCATGTATGGATGTGAGAATTGGTTGTGAAGAAAGCTGAGCGCCAAAGAATTGATGCTTTTGAACTGTGGTGTTGGAGAAGACTCTTGAGAGTCCCTTGGACTGCAAAGAGATCCAACCAGTCCATTCTGAAGGAGATCAGCCCTGGGATTTCTTTGGAAGGAATGATGCTAAAGCTGAAACTCCAGTCTTTGGCCACCTCATGTGAAGAGTTGATTCACTGGAAAAGACTCTGATGCTGGGAGGGATTGGGGGCTGGAGAAGAAGGGGATGACAGAGGATGAGATGGCTGAATGGCATCACTGACTCTATGGACGTGAGTCTGAGTGAACTCCGGGAGTAGGTGATGGACAGAGAGGCCTGGCATGCTGCGATTCATGGGGTCTCAAAGAGTTGGACATGACTTTGACTGAACTGATCAGAACTGAGAAAGGATCATGAAGTATAAACTAGTTTTTCCTTTTTATTTACTGTCTTCTGAATTCCAGATGTCTATGTAATTTGTTTCAAATATGACAGTTTTATTAATTTGTGTTCTTTATTCACCATTTTGACCTTACCTTGAGGCAAGAACTTGGGCCAGTTAGGTATGAGATCCCTTCTAGACCTCCTATAATAAGAAATAGTACTGTACTGGGCAAAATGTAATTTGGGAAAGTAATAGTCCCTATGTAAGAATTTAAACATTGATAAATAATATGTAACATACTACAAACAAAATATAGACATCATATTAGTTGACAGAAGAAGCCATTGCTTCCATTTTGTGTTAGACACACATGAAATAAATAGATTATTTATAATCTATGCACAGTATTGATCAATAAATTAAAATAGGAACTTCAAGCTATCCAGCAAAATATAGTTATGAAGTAATGCTATATGATAAAGGAGATTTGTATAGAAATAAAAAAATAGTTTATGCAGTAACTCTCTTATCTTCATTTTTGGCTTCCCTAGTGTCTCAGTGGTAATGAATCTTCCTGCAGTGCAGGAGCCACAGGAGACGTGGATTCAGTCCCTGGGTGGAGAAGATCCCCTGGAGGAGGGTATGGCAGCCCACTCCAGTACTCTTGCCTGGAGAATCCCGTGGACAGAGGAGCCTGGTCGGCTATAGTCCATAGGCTTGCAAAGAGCTGGACACAACTGAAGTGACTTAGCACAGCACAGCACAAAGTAGGTCTTTACATTTTACACATCAATTTAATTTTGTAGGGCCATTTTGGAATACAGACCTTTTGAATGCCTGTTTCCCATTTTTGTTAGTTTTAGGTATGAATTTTCTCCATGTACTTCATATATGTGAATGCACATGTATATTATATATTTGGATACACTTATGTTCTGGCATATAATATTTTGCTTACATTTTGTTCTGTGCATGTGGGACAATTCAATTGATAAGGCAGTCAAATTTTCTGTTAACTTTAATGTGCTTTCGTTTTTATTTGTTTAGAAACTTTTTTTTTTAATTTTTTAATTTTTTTTAATTTTTATTTTAACTTTAGTTTACTTTACAATACTGTATTGGTTTTGCCATACATTGACATGAATTCACCATGAGTGTACATGCGTTCCCAAACATGAATCCCCTCCCACCTCCCACCCCATAACATCTCTCTGGGTCCTCCCCATGCACCAGCCCCAAGCATCCTGCATCCTGCATCGGACATAGACTGGCGATTCGTTTCTTACATGATAGTATACATGTTTCAGCCATTCTCCCATCTCATCCCACCCTCTCCCTCTCCCTCTCCCCCAGAGTCCAAAAGTTCACTCTATAGACCTGAGTCTCTTTTGTTGTCTCGCATACAGGGTCATCATCACCATCTTTCTAAATTCCATATATATGTGTTAGTATACTGTATTGGTGTTTTTCTTTCTGGCTTACTTCACTCTGTATAATCGGCTCCAGTTCCATCCATCTCCTTAGAACTGATTCAAATAATTTCAAGATTTATATGGAAATACAAAAAACCTCAAATAGCCAAAGCAATCTTGAGAAAGAAGAATGGAACTGGAGGAATCAACTTGTCTGACTCAAGCTCTACTACAAAGCCACAGTCATCAAGACAGTGTGGTACTGGCACAAAGACAGAAATATAGATCAATGGAACAAAATAGAAAGCCCAGAGATAAATCTACACACCTATGGACACCTTATCTTTGATAAAGGAGGCAAGAATATACAATGAAGTAAAGACAATCTCTTTAACAAGTGGTGCTGGGAAAATTGGTCAACAACTTGTAAAAGAATGAAACTAGATCACTTTCTAACACCACACACAAAAATAAACTCAAAATGGATTAAAGATCTAAATGTAAGACCAGAAACTATAAAACTCCTCGAGGAGAACATAGGCAAAACACTCTCTGACATAAATCACAGCAGGATCCTCTATGATCCACCCCCCAGAATTCTGGAAATTAAAGCAAAAATAAACAAATGGGATCTAATTAAAATTAAAAGCTTCTGCACAACAAAGGAAAATATAAGCAAAGTGAAAAGACAGCCTTCTGAAATGGGAGAAAATAATAGCAAATGAAGCAACTGACAAACAACTAATCTCAAAAACAGAAACTATTTTTAAAGAGATCTATAGTGTGAAAGAATAGTTTATAAACTATTATGCCCTGAAGATTTATGCATTTATATTAACCTATTCATTCATGTCTTCCTTAGTTCACATCTCCCTTGACCTGAATGCACACTTTCAATGGATAATATATCATATGATACTAAGGAAAAAGTGGATCTTTGATAATTATTTTGAAGCAATGCATCTTTTAACAGTTGTTTTCTATAAATATAGCTCTTGAGTTATTCCATTAAATTGATTCTCTAGCAGTCATTTATTTAAACATGATACATAAAATATATTAAAGATTATTTTGAGGTCATGATAAATTTCTTCCTAAGAGTGATTGTAAAACTAAAGAACAGTAAAATTGGACTTCAACAACCATAGGAATCTGAATCTTTCCCCCTCAATAAAGATATGTAAACTTTGAGATTTCCCTAGGTAAGAAAAAATATATGAAAATGATAATTTAATATTTCAGTATTTAGTGAATTTTGTGCCCAACCCACACCTTATCACTCATGCACTATGCAATTGTCATTTCACTTTTCATATTATGTTTTCTTTACAGTATTTTCTTCTAATTTATAATTGTCTTTTGACCTGATACTTCTTTTATGGCTTTTTTCTTAAACAGGGTTTATGCAGGTTACTTTTTATTTCTTCATGGAACATTTTCTTGAAAAAAAAAAAAAGAAGAAATCAATTTCAAGGATAAGTTCTTTTCACTTGTGTGTTTTCACAGCAAAAATCAATGACATATTGTCTCACTGCTTAAAATAAAGTTCAAAATAGGATCTGTAAGCCATGCCATGACCTTAGTCATGTCGGAGATTAAAGGCATTTCCTGAGTTGGAGATACTTCCGTGTGCAGTGTACAGGAGTTACAGAACTGATTTAGTTTTCATATTCTTTACCTCATTTCTTTTCTCTTCTTTCTCTCTCTCTCTCTTTTTTTTTTTCTGTATAAACTATGTCCTTTCTTGTTCTCTTAGAATTTAAGCTTCTCATATCAAATTTTGTTTCACATGAAGCTGTAACTCTTATGTCCCTGCCATATTTCTTCCCAGACCTTTCTCATTGCTGTCATTCACAAGGAATATTATTTTGAGTCAGATTATTCATAACTATTTGGAAAGTCTAGCACAAAGAAAGGTCTAAAGGGATTTTTACCAAGTAGGAATGTATAATTGAATTAAATTTAAGTTTAAATTGATAAATTTAAACTAAAGAGTATATACTTATTTTGAAAAGTAGAAATGAGAGAAGTTCCTGTCTGTTGTGGGTCCTTAGTCCTCAATGATCGTATTGAAATTCTCTTTAGTTATCTCTTTTAGTTGATGAATATTTCAAACAACAGAGAACATAGCTTTCTTTGTTAGTCTTGAGNCTTGAGCATCATCCAGTTTGTGGTGTATAAAATGATCAATAAATGTTTGTTGAAGTGAACTGAAAAGAACATTTTCTGGTTAGTAAATAGTAACTGTAACCAATAATGTAATGTTTGGGACCAAAAAAGCTGTTATTTAAAAAGTCATATTCTCCCTGTTGAGATATTAATGTCTACTTAACTGGAATAGAAAAAAAAAATGGCATCCTTTGGAGGAAAAAGTGAAGTAATACAGAAATTAGTTTTGCCACGAAATGATCCAGAACAATATAGGGCCTTCTGAAGTTGTGCCAAATGTAGTATGTGAAAAACTTTTAAAACATATGTCAACTTTCCCAAAATATGAAGTCATTGCCTTTGATATTAACGGACTGGCTTGCAAAGTTCACCCTCTAGAACAGTCCTAACATCAAATGTGAGAGGTGTAATTTCATGAAAAGCATTAAAAAATAAAGTTTATTTGTATACATATTATAAAAATCTACAAACCAAAGATGAAGTAATGGCCAAACA
>SJYQ01000124.1:212827-253171 GCA_006410935.1 Redunca redunca | reverse complement strand
ATTATAAATGTATATATAACATATACATATATTTGATAAAATGGATATTACTCAAGCAAAGAAAAGAATGAAATAACACTTCAGCAACATGAATGGACCTAGAGAATGTCATAATAAGTGAAGTAAATCTGGTAAAGAAATGCAAATATTATGTGATATTGCTTAGGTGGAATATAAAAGTATGAATATAAAAAATACAAATGAATCTATGTATGAAGCAGAAGTAGATTCACAGACAGAGAAAACAAACTTGTGATTACCAAAGGGGAAAGGGAGAGAGGGATAAATTAGGAGTTTGAAACTAACAGATACAGACTACCGTGCATAAAATAGATAGGCAGCAAGGATTTATTATATAGCACAGGGAACTATATTCAATATCTTATAATAACCTATCATGGAAAATAATCTGAAAAATATATATGTAAACAATGAATGATCCTAAGTCACTGTGGGAAAAAACTGAGGGAACTGCTACCTTCACTTACTATGGTATTTGAGAATTTTTCCTTACAGAGATCTGATCTCTCTTTTAATTGATGACTTGTCTAAGAACTGGCTCAGGTATAGAATGTTGGTGAGAGATTGCAGCATTTGATTAGTTCCACTGGGGCAGCTGATATCATCTTTCTGTTCATCCATTTTTTATCTCTCTTGAATCTATTTATATTATGTGTATATGTATGTATGCATGTATCAATCATGTGAAGAAACTTCCTATTTACTGTTTTACTGTCTTGCTCTTCAGAACCATCGACTGTATTAGTCATCACAATAGTTCACTGTGGGTCAGGATGCCCTGGATGCCTCCATTTCAACTATGCTGTCAGTTACAGTTATTACATGCATCTTTTCTCTGAAAATTAAGTGCTACCAGCTGTCTCTACTGCTCTGGAATCCCGTCTTCTTTGCTGATACTGGGGAGCCAGGTTCTGTAGCAGCATGCCCTGCCATCAGCCTCAGCCTGCAGAGGCCAGCCACCACTAAGCTTCTCATTAATGGTGGCATCTCTGTTTCCACTGCATTCCTTATCACCACAGTTAATGAAATCTTCTCTGGCCCCTTCCAGGAAAAGTCAGCTGGTGGGTTCTCACGTCTTATGTGATGGACTTGTTTTGCCATGTTCATTTCATGTTCATTTGCCATGTTCATTTTTTTCTTTCCTTCAGGAGCCTATCAGTTCTGGCATCTCAGATTTAATAGAAAGCCATCATTATTATTATTTTTTCAAGCTTCCAAGATTTATCCCAGCAGCATATTAGAACATGCCAGGGCATTAAATCCTGAGTCACAGAGCATGCCCCCATATCAACAAATTCTTCCTGGGATTTCCCTGGTGGTCCAATGGTTCAGACTCTGTGCTTCCATTGCAGGGGGTGTGGGTTCAATCTCTAGCTGGGGAACTAAGATCCTGCATGCCTCACGGGTTCAGCCAAAAACAAATAAATCCAGCTCTAAGTTCAGATCCCCTCCTGGTTCAGGACTTCCAAGGCATGTTGTCCTGCTTCTTACCAGTTCATATTAGCAAGGCCTTCCAGCATCTTTGGTGCAAAAATCCCCTTTACCCTTAGTAGAGACAGCAATTCCCAAGTCAGGTATGGTAACACAGCCCTTGACATTGATCTAGTGGCTAGGAGAATAAAGAAAGGCACATCAGAGGATCAGTGTTTTCTAGCAAGGCATCTGCCTCAGTTGAGGCTTCTACATGGTCTTTTGACTACCATTGAGAAATCAGTGTTAAAAGAAATGAATTTGTTTCCATCTGTTTCAGAATATTCTCTTGAAGACCTATTTCTCAAAGATTATACATGGTATAAGAAATTAATTTTTGTTTTCCTTTCTTAATGACTTAAAATTGATACTTAAAAAACGTGATCTAAACATTATTCAGTGAGATTGAAAACAAGTTCAAAAATGTTTGAAGTGAAAATGCACTTAAACCAGGCTTATATTAATAACATTCAATTATTGATCTGTGAGTTTGGATTCCTAATTTCAAAATATGGAGTATTTTCCTACCATAATTAGTAGTTTCTGCTGAATGTTTTCTTACTAAGTAGAACCTGGACTTATTCAGAATAGGAAGGCTAATATGTTGAATAACTTATTGTTCACATTTGGCAGTTAACTACAGAGATGTAAAGTTAATAATATGCTTGTCAGGAAAGTTATAAATCAAAATGAAAAAAATTCTGACAGTGAGGATGCAACTGGAATATTTTTCACTAAGACAAATAGTTACTCATCATCCAGCTGTGCTCTGGGTTAGCAACTCATCAAATATAAGGAGACAAATGACCAGTGTTTTCCATCATCATGGTTCTAGTGTACTGGGTTGACAGAATGCTGTTGGTAAAATTAGGAGACAAACTGTGTGTAAAGGGAAAAAGGGTCTATTTATTTAAGACCTAAGTTGAATACTCTTTTTTTTCCTACTGGTTTGAAACATTATAACACTCTACACTCTTCTTTAATAATAGGCTGGTGATCAGTAGAAAAAAAAGTATTCAACTTAGGTCTTAAATAAATAGACCGTTTTTCCCTTTACTCACAGTTTGTCTCCTAATTTTACCAACAGAATTCTGTCAACCCAGTACACTAGAACCACGATGATGGAAAACATTGGTCATTTGTCTCCTTATATTTGATGAGTTACTAACCCAGAGCACAGCTGGATGATGAGTAACTATTTGTCTTAGTGAAAAATATTCCAGTTGCATTCCTCTATTTCATGGGAAATAGATGGGGAAGCAGTGGAAACAGTGTCAGACTTTATATTTTTGGTTTCCAAAATCACTGCAGATGGTGACTGCAGCCATGAAATTAAAAGACGCTTACTCCTTGGAAGGAAAGTTATGAGCAACCTAGACAGCATATTCAAAAGCAGAGACATTACTTTGCTGACTAAGGTCCGTCTAGTCAAGGCTATGGTTTTTCCTGTGGTCATGTATGGATGTGAGAGTTGGACTGTGAAGAAGGCTGAGCGCCGAAGAATTGATGCTTTTGAACTGTGGTGTTGGAGAAGACTCTTGAGAGTCCCTTGGACTGCAAGGAGATCCAACCAGTCCATTTTGAAGGAGATCAGCCCTGGGATTTCTTTGGAAGGAATGATGCTGAAGCTGAAGCTCCAGTACTTTGGCCACCTCATGCGAAGAGTTGATTCATTGGAAAAGACTCTGATGCTGGGAGGGATTGGGGGCAGGAGAAAAAGGGGATGACAGAGGATGAGATGGCTGGATGGCATCACTGACTCAATGGACACGAGTCTGGGTGAACTCCAGGAGTTGGTGATGGACAGGGAGGCCTGGCGTGCTGCGATTCATGGGGTCGCAAAGAGTTGGACATGACTGAGCGACTGAACTGAACTGAGCATAAATTATTTTGTAGTATTAAAAATCATGGACTTCTCATTCTGTGTATCCTAGCCTGTGTAAAAGTGAAAACAGACAAATGCCTTAAAAGTATAGTCTAGTATATTCTTATTCTGTCATGATATTTACATAATACTATGTGATGACTAGTATTTTCATTTTCTCATTCAAATGTTACATTTATTGGTATAAACATGTTCTTAGTTGCTCAGTCGTGTCTGACTCTTGCAACCCTATCGACTGTAGCCTGCCAGGCTCCTCTGTCCATGGGGATTCTCTAGGCAAGAATACTGGAGTGGGTTGCAATGCCTTACTCTAGGGGATCTTCCAACCCAGGGATCAAACCCAAGCCTCCTGCATTGCAGGTGTATTCTTTACTGTCTGAACCACCAGGGAAGCCATTTGTACTTTTCTGAGGGTGTTTTTCTTATTCATGAGATTATATCATTATTTAAATTTTATGAATATTTTAATAGATTTCTTAAAATGGACTTAGGACCTTTTAGAAATTGTGTTTTCAGCTTCAGAGTCTAGCTCAACCTTTTATTTCACCATGAATTGATCAATGAGTTAATCACTTAATCATAAATACAGTACTGGGTATAATATTTCTCAGGTGATAACTTTGAATGTGCAAAGTAGCTCTCTTCATTTTTTGTAACTCAACCTAAGCTTCATTTTCAACTTCTGCTCTATCTAGGGGCAAAAAGTGTAATCTAGTCATTTTGCAGTACACTTGGCGGACTTATTTTCTCTTTGCTTCGCCTCTTTGAAAAAGTGAAAAAGTTTTATTCATCCATTTAGTTCAAGTCAAGGCTCTCCATACTTCTTGAACCCCTTAAGTCATCCAAGTATGCATGAAGTCATTTCTATAACCTTATGCCAGTGAATATTTGGAGCCTGTTAGCTTGCTTCTTCTCAAGGCAGCAGATGCGAAACAAAGAATAAGCTTTCAGTACTTAAATTTACTAGAGATTCTCTTTATACCTTCTTGGAATGGGAAGAAGTGAGGGTGGAGTCCCTTCTAAGAGACTCACATACGCATCTCACGCTATTATTCTTTTTAAAAGTTTCTTCCTAGATTGGAGAGCTAATTTCTTTCTTCATCATCCTTCAGTTGTTTAAAGCATGCATTTTGTGCTCTATATTATAGACTTTCTGACTTTTTGCTGTCTCTGTGTGGGCTATAAAACTTTATTTTGAAAGTCAAGAGCTAAAAATTGGTTCCATCATTTATTATTATTTTTTTCCTGCATTTCTGCTGTAACAACTCTACTTTGAGAGTTATAGAATTCCTTTGTCACCTCCTAATTTGAGGAAGGAGATCAGTTAGAAAGAAGTGTTGTTTGTGTGCATGTTGGAGGAAGGAGGCATAGGCAGAGGTTGGGAGGAGCCACACTGGTAAGTAATTAAAGTGATCTTTCCACCACACAAATATTGATTTAGAATTTACTGCATGTCAGACTCTGCTTTGTATAATGAAGGAAATGAGAATATATGCACCCTGTTGATAGGGAGCATGTAATTAATGGAGTGTGCAATAAACAAAAACTGTGGAATAATTAAAGTGCAGTACAAAAATACATAATATATAATTAAATTTTAAATCAGGCAATTCATGCCCTATGGGTGAAATTACTGTGCATAAGAGAGACTGGGTTGTGGTAGTGAATTTAGAGTTGATCCTAAATGTTGGTTGAAATATATGTGAGAGGAGAAAACAGTTAGGGCATTTAAGATGAGACAGATGATGTGAGTCAAAGCACAGAAGCAGGAACAAGCACTGTAAGCATGGAGGGAGCAATGGAAAGATTGGTCTTTTCAGAAAAGAGACTGAATGCTCCAAATCAGGTGAAAGTAAGTTAGGTTGAAATATTAATAACTTAACATGCAAATATTTCAAGTTGGCAGGAGAATTTATGCTTTCTGTCACAGAGAGTAGAAGATTATACAGAGGCATAATTGGTTTTGTAGAGGAAAGAAATGGTGGAAGCTGGGATGAACTGGAGACTCAAGGAGAATATTGATGTAATCCAAGTGTGAGGTAAGTGCCCAGAAAAGGGTGATATGAAGTGGGAATGCAGTGAGAATGAAAAAGGGAAAGAGCAGATAAATGATGGAAAGATCTGGGGAAAGCAGAACGGGATAATATACTGATATAGTAATCTAGTTTTAAACTTTGCATTGTGTTTTTCCCTTTTTCTTTTCCTAGTCAAGTAAGTATTTGGTTCTGGGATCCTTGTCTAAGGGAAGGGATATGGCTGGTTGGAACCACAAAACTTGTCTTTTGTTTTAGAAATCTAAACCTCATAATGGAGGAAGGCTTTGTGAAACTGGTACAACACAAGGAATGTGGATACAAAGGAAAGTGTCTTGGCTGGATTTCTGAAGGGAGAATTGCTTTGAAACTAGGAGAAAATAGATTAGGCTAGGAAGAGAAAGCCTGGGAGATTCATGGCATCCTACAGATCTGACCAATTCTGCTTTCTGGCAATGTCATTGAGAGCGGAGGATTTGGTAAGATGCTACCAAGGAAACAACAATGTGAGGCTTTTAGCAGATGGAGAGTGGGAAGCTTTGTGGACACATTCCTGTGCTCTAAGAATGAGCAGGAAGGTGCATCAGAAAGACCGTAGTTCCACGGCCTGAGGGACTTCTCTGTTGTAACCTTTATATGAGAAGTGACGTTAGGGCTGTATTAGTTCCCCATCTTCCCCAATTCTTAACCTTACAAAATCCTTTACTCTTCTTTAAACCTCAACAAAATGCTGCAGAATCGGGGGAACCTTCAAAAAGACTCAAGGGGAAGCTTCAGCCCGACATTCAGACTCGTAATAACAATTCACTGTAGTAATGGGAAATACATTTGCATTAATTGCATATCTGAATTTGTGGCCTCCGTTTATCCCTGCTCTGATCCATTTTATTCCTTGTGAATACAGATCATGACTTTGTTAGAAAAGAATTAATCCACTAAATGTTAAAATCCTTTTTGGAAAATATTTCATGTATTTTCTTTTTAAAAAATATTTATTCTTTTGACAAATAATTATGATAAGCTACTAGTGGGAGTCAGTCTCTAGCAATATGGAAACAAATAACACACAGGTACTAGCCTCAAAAAACTAAGTGAGGAGGAAAATGTAAACAATGATTCTAACATAGGCTGTCTCAGATCCACTGTGTAATAATGATCCACTGTGTAATAATAATCTGCTGTGGAATAGATTAGAAAAAATATATTAATAATTAATAAATATAATTCCTGTATTCTATTATACATACCATATATAAAATCTGGTGGTTGTATGAGAGGGGAGTAGTTTATTCGCAAAAATATAATATTACATAAGAATTTATTGGCTAACAACCTGGTTAGAACTCTGTCCTTGGCTGAAGGAAGAACAGAAGGATGGGGTATATACTAAGGTAATTGTAAAAATCTTCCTAACTTTGAGGAATTTGGCATTTCATTTTGAGGGCAATGCATGCACATACATAAAACATGAGAGCAAGAGAGACTGGGGAAGGTCAAGTTCAGTGTTTAAATAGCATCTGTTGGGAGTTTTCTGTAGGCAGTCAGAAAATGTGGTTGGAAGGCATTGAGAATGAAAAGGGAAAGGGAAGATGAGAGGCAAATGACAAAAGGTAGGCAAATGTTGGAGATACAGTTTTATGAATCATCTACAAATAAAATGTCATCAAGGAAGTATCTGAACTACTGAGGTCTAGTCACTAAGCTCTGGGAAATGCCCACAACCAAAGCTTTGAAGGGAGATTTCAGGATCGGGGGTGGGNGGGAGGTGGGGGTGGGGGGGGGATGAAGAGCCGCCTGAGAACAGAGAGCAGTGACCAATGGCCATGTCAAGAATCAGGGTGAGAGGACTCAGTCACACTTATAAGCATTTGCACAGCAGAGGAAATCATGACAAGACAGAAAGACAACTTACAGAATAGGAGAATGTGAGAAAATATCCAGAAACAATATGATCAACAGAACTCAATTTCCAGTATATACAAACAGCTCATACAACTCAACAACAGAAAACAAGCAACCCAATAGAAAAATGGGCAGAAGACCTAAATAGACATTTCTCCAAAGAAGACATACAGATGGCCAATAGATACGTGAAAAAATGCTCACCACTGCTAATTATTAGAGAAATGAAAATCAGGACTACAGTGAGGTATCAATTCACTCCAGTCAGAATGGCCATAATTAAAAAGTCTACAAATAACAAATGATGGAGAGGGTGTGGAGAAAAAGGAACACTCCTATACTATTGGTGGGAATGTAAGTTGCTGCAGAAAAGGAACCCTCCTATACTATTGGTGGGAATGTAAGTTGTGGAAAGCAGTATGGAGTTTCCTCAGAAAGCTAAAAACAGAATTACCATATGATCCAGTAATCTACTCCTGGGCATATATCCAGACAAAACTGTGGTTCAGAAAGATATAGCATTGCTGCATTCACACCAGTGCTAGTCAAGATGAATGGATAAAAAAGATGAAGTACATATATACAATGGAATACTACTCAGCCATAAAAAGGACAAAGTAATGCCATTTGTAACAACGTTGATATAACTAGAGATTATCACACCAATTGAAGTAAATTAGAAAAGGAAAGACAAATACAATATGGTATCACTTCTGTGGAATCTAAAATATGACACAAAGGAACCTAAATATGAAACAGAATCAGACTCACAGGCATAGAGAACAGCCTGTGGTTGCCAAGAGGGAAGGGGTTGGGAGGATGGAGTGGGAGGCTGGGGTCAGCAGATGTAAGCTATCATATAGAGGGGAGATAAACAACAATATCCTACTGTATGCACAGGGAATTATATCCAGTGGTGGTGGTGGGTTTAATTGTTAAGTCATATCTGACTCTTGCCACTCCATGTACTGTAGCCCACCAGACTCCTCTGTCCATGACATTTCCCAGGCAGAAATACTGGAGTGGGTTGCCATTTCCTTCTCCAGGGGATCTTCCTGACCCAGGGATCTAGCTGTGTCTTCTGCACTGACGGTGGATTCTTTATCACTGAGCTACCAGGGAAGCCTGAACTATATTCAATATCTTATGATAAACCATAATGGAAAAGAATATATTATAAAAGAGGATGTATATCTCTTTGCTGTACAGCAGAAATTAAATAAGTTTGTAAATCAACTACACTTCAATTTTAAAAAAGGAGAAAAGAAAGAAAGAGAAAAAGAATCGGGGTGAGGCAGTTCATGCAAGAGGAGAGTCTCCAGTCATGAGTCAATTGCACTCCGGAGTGCTTGTAAAGAATGAGAGCTGAGTCAGGCCAACCTGTGACATAAGTTGGAAATTTTGCTGAGACCCTTCCATGGTTTTAGAAGCTTGAAGTCTCACGATTTTCTTTTCCTTCTTCCTTCCCTTCTTTTACCATGTTCCTTTTCCATTAGTTTTGTTTCGTCAAGACCTTGTTTTATCTTGATTTTACTTTATTTTCACCAAACTTAATTTTTTTGAATAAACAATGCTTGCACATGGCAAAAATTAAAATCCAAAAGCTACAAAAAGTTACACAGTATGTATTGTATTTTTACACATACATATTGGCCTAGTTCTTTCCCTAACAGTTATGGGGATTTTCCTTCTTATCATATGTGGAGAGCTGCCAAGGTCTTTTGGGGCTGCATATTGTTTCTTGTGTGGATATAGCATAAAATATTCTACCAGTCCTCTGCTGCTAGATGCTTCAGTTGTCTCCAAGTTCAATGTCTGACAAACCATGATGCAATTAATATCTTTATATATGATTCCTTGTGAATATGTGGGAAAATCTTTTGATAACTTTCTAGAAATGCAGTTGCTGATTTGAAAGCTTGATCATTTTTATTAACAGTAAGGCCTTAATTTGAAGTAGCATTTATTTTAGGTAATATGGCAACAGAGGACACGCAGTTGCCTCCAGAATTCAGTGTTTTTCAATTTGTTAGCTGGGTGGAAATCTCTAGAGTGAATGAGACTCCTGCAGCTCAAAAGTCATTTGAAAGAAGCTGAGGTAGTGAGTCGCAAGGTGGAAATCTCATCAATGTGGCAGTGGCAGGAGTTCCAGAACTCTTATTTTGATATTAATCCCAGGATTTTAATTTTGTAAGTTTCCCGAGACATTACAGAAAGTCCTTTGTTTAAAATATTTCAAAGTCAGGAAAAGAAAACCGAGTTGTAGTTCAGAAGGTAGAGAAATTAGAAACATATGTTAAGGTCGGTTGCAGACACCGCTTGTGCTGACATGGAGATGTAATACCCAGGCAGTTGACTACTCCAGTCTAATTTGGGTGAATAATATTTTCTCAGCAGTCTCCTGGCCACAGAGTATCAAAAAGCAATGGGAACATGCTGTAAAGTGCCTTGATGCCCAGAACAATTACACTCTGGAAACATTCTCTTGGCTGGCTGAATGTGACCCATGACCACAGCGCAGTTCATTCCATAAACAGAATTAGTCACAGAGTATATGTGGAACAACACTCTTTGCAGGACTTTCTTGTGTTGACTTTCTTCATGCATGACAAGATGTTGGGCCCTAATACCTTGGAATGTTATTACCTTAAAATAGTAGGATGAAAAATACACAACACTTTGCTTTACTTAAGTATACAACTACCATTTTCTCCATATGGTTATTGACTGTGTTCTTTTCAGAGCTATCTTATGAGTGAGGCCAGTCTAAGAGGGTATATGCCTTTGGTTTTAATGTTTTTTTTACTGTCTTGATATCATTAAAAACTTGCAAATTATAGGTATCCTAAGAAATATATTGATCTTCAGTTCAGCCTTGTACTTATGTTCTTTCCAATCCTTCTCTGACACCATGAGAGAAAATTAGTAATTTCACTTTCGTGCAATACATATGTACCTCAAACATTACCCAGTTGATTTACATGTCATTTTGTATTTTAATTTATTTATGTAGCTGTTTCCAATTAGACTTCTACTCCTCAGGTCTATTTTATTTTTTATTCCTGAGTGCCTAGGTTCATAGTAAGTAAAGAATAAATATTTATAACATGAATGAATCAGCCAGCTAATTATAGGCCATGAGGTACCTTGACATGAAACTCAACTTGACTACTACTAATAATTTTTCTCCTATGGGTGCAATACTGCATTTGGTTTCCTTAAAATTTTTTTTTTACTAATTGATATTTCTGGGTTATTTTCTAAAGGCAAGTATAAGTTTCTGAATATGTACTCTGAGAGCATCAGTATGTACTCTGTGGTTACGGTAGACCGATTTTGTGATGTCATTCTCAAAGTTTCCACTGTATGATGGAGTCCATTTGTTCTAACTGCAAGTTAGAGTGTCTTGTTTTCTACCATACCTGGAGATTGTAACCCAAAGAATGTCCAAAATGGTGTATCAAATTAAGGAAGTTTCAAAAATGTTTCTTACCAGGAATCTCTTTTTTGAATTATTTGTAAACCAGCATCATCAAAAAGTGTGTATCAAGCACTGACATCCTGAATACTATACCTGAGTACATCCGCCAATACCATACCAGTTAAGCTGCAATGCCTACACAGACCCAATCGATGTAATACACGATGTCCTATTTTTACAGGAGTCTTTTCAATTCTGTTATTTTATTTGTCTATAATTCTATGTGGTTTAAAATTGAATATGACTTTTAGTTATTGTCCATTCCTTTATCACTTTTAATTTTTACCATACAATCCTGAAAAAAGCATTTTCTTGGATACTTTCTCCCTGCCTTGCCCTTTCATGTTTACATGAACTAGCCAAGTTTCATGTCCAAAACATCCTTTCTTTCTGTGAAAATATAGATGTATTAAGGTATCACCAGATAAGACATAATGGTATTATAGCTTTTACACTGCAAGAGGGCTAGGGGATGTGATCTAAAACATAAGTGAAGATTTTATTCACATCAGAGAATGTTGGGTTATTTTGTTAGTAACTGAGTCCAGCTATGTTGTGTAGTTTTGAGAAAATTATTTCATGTTTCTGAGTTTCCATGTCCTTAAAATATGGTGAGGATTAGAAATAATATCTGTTGAGCATCTTGCAAAGCGGAAATAGACTAGGCACTAAAAATGGCAGCTAATAGCAGAATCTACAGCTGCAAGAAAATGAGAGAAATAATTTTGTCTAAGCTTGGTATATATGTGACATGCACGCTGCCCTTTGACATTTGTATTGCTTACTGCAGACCTGCTAGTTGGTCATCAGCTTTTTCATTGAGTCTGGATGCAGCTTTAGGATTACTTAAAAGCAGCCATTGCTGATTAACCACAGCAGAAAAATTAGTTGAAATCCAGTTTCCATCTCTCATGTAGCCCAGGCCTTTAGTATTATGGAAGAGAAAACTGAGGCTCAGATAGGCTATGCGATTTCCTCACGGTGACACGTTAGTGAGTGGTCAGAACCCACATTAGAAGTCAGAACTCTTAATTCAGTTCTTCCTCGCTGCAAGGCCTTTTCATTCATCTTCTTTAATAATAACCAGAGTTGGGATTCGGTATCAGTTGCCATCTTTTTTCTTGAGCAAATAAATTGACCCATGATTTTCATATTTATTAGTTTACTTAAATGAGCTCCACTGACCGCTTTACACTGAAGATTATATGTAATTTTTAAAAGCCATGCTGTTTGATTCAAACCTTCTGTTCTATTGGCTTTCAGAAAACAAAAAGCCTGAGGGTCAGCAGATGTTGAAGGAAGTATCATTAATGTAAACAATTAGATAATTAAGAAGAGATTTCCAAAGCAAGAGTAACTTCAAATATTTTCCACATACTCTCCTTTGATCATTTAATCTTTTTTTTGTTTTTTTCCTGGTATGGATATTATGCTGTAAATTTTGTGCTGGAGTCCACTGAAGCTGGCAACAGTTAATCCTTTTTACTGCGGACATGCTCATGCTTGCTGACAGCTACGAAATTAATTTGGATTTACTTAGCTAAAGGAAAAACAGGATGAGAAAAGACAATATGAAGTCTCTTTTTCTCATCACTTATGCCTCCACCCCCACTGTTTTTTGTTTGTTTTAGTTACTTTTCCAAATATTCTCTCATTTTTCCCATGTTCTGTGTTCACTTAAGCAAAGCTTCTAATAGCACAGATGACAAACAGGAGTTCCAGAAGTGCTGACTCATCACAGCAGAAGTCCAGTGGTTTGGCAGGAGGCTTAGCTTCAAAATGTTGAGACTGGCCATTTTCAAAGTAAGTCCACAGCAGCAGATGTCACTGTTGGTCTATTTTAACTTTGGGGCGCTTGACGAATAGTGTTTGCACATGAGCACATGAGCCCAGTAATCCCAGATTTTAGTTACCATTGTCTTGTGGGACACTTCATGCTTGTTTTTAGCACCAATATAAGGGCCAATATCTTACCCTTGGAACCTAATATAATTACATAGAACTTTTTTTTTTGAGATATAGTGTCAATTACATTAAACATTTAATGTTATGATTATGATATTTATACCAGTGCCACTTTCCTTTTTTAATAGAGAATCTTTTCCACAATGTCCAAATTTTCTTTGTTTCTTCCCTCTTTCTGCATGTCATTCCTTAAGCATGGGAGAGCTTTTACTTTTCTGCTCAAACATGCTTGTCTGTTCATGTATAAATCATGTGTAAGTCTTATATTCTCTAAGATACTTTCTTCAACATTAATATTCATGCTGTTAACTACAGTGCAATTGACATTCACTTTTCTGAGTAAAGAAGTTGTGTCAGTTATTTACCTACTATCTCTGTGTCCTCCTTTTTGACTCTGTTCTGTGATGCTAGGGCTATGACTCTGCAAACTTCATTCCTCAGATTTCTTTGCTGGATTCTTGACGGCATTAGGGTGGGCTGCAGTCCATGGGGTTGCGAAGAGTCAGACATGACTTAGCGACTTCCCTTTCCCTTTGAAGGTATTGGAGGTGAGTAGCAGGAAAGGATGTAAGACTTTCTGTTTTTGAATTTGAACCATTCTTCTTGGCCTCAGTTCCAAAATGGCACTTTTCCTGAGCATCAGCTAGTGGCCACAGCTGTGGAAGCGACTCCAGCCTCCAGTTCCTTGTGGCTCTTCCAGAGCTAGTCTCATTTGTATTTCCTCAGAGGAATTAGCAGCAGCTAGACCAAGCCCCTTCCTTAAAGCATCAAATCTGGGGACTTGTTCTAGTTCTTAGGTTCTGGTTTTCCCCTCCTTTCCCTTTTTGGTCCCCTAATCTCAGGCATTGTAGCTGCCTCCTGGGTTACCTCAGTGTTACCTTTTTGCTTATTCTGCCCTGTAACACATGTGAAGACAATTCTTTCCATTAAATCCCTTCTGTGTGGTTTTTTGACAATTATTTGATGCTTTTGAACTGTGTTGTCCCTTGGACTGCAAGGATCCAACCAGTCCATCCTAAAGGAAATCAGTCCTGGATGCTCATTGGAAGGACTGATGCTGAAGCTGAAACTCCAGTACTTTAGCCACCTGGTGAAGAGCTGACTCATTTGAAAAGACCCGGATGCTGGGAAAGATTGAAGGTGGGAGGAGAAGGGGATGACAGAGGATGAAATAGTTGGATGGCATCACCGACTCAATGGACATGGGTTCGGGTAAACTCCGGGAGTTGGTGATGGACAGGGAGGCCTGGCATGCTGCGGTTCATGGGGTCACAAAACTTTGGACACAACTGAGTGACTGAACTGATACACACACATATATATATGTAATAGATATGTCATATATATCCTGTGCCTCCCAGGTGGCTCAGACAATAAAGAATCTGCCTGCAATGCCAAAGACCTGGCTTCGATCCCTGGATTGGGAAGATCCCCTGGAGAAGGGAATGGCTAACCACTCCAGTATTCTGGCCTGGAGAATTCCATGGACAGAGGAGCCTGGAAGGCTATAGTCCATGGGGTTGCAAAGAGTCACATGTATATCACATGCATCATCACATATATATCACACATATCATATATATAACATATATATTGCATGTAGCACATGTACCATCATAAACATATCACATGTTAAAGGATGTATATCACATATATTTTCACTATGTGGTATGAAACATGCCGTGTAAAATGTATAACACCTCCACAATCGAAAGCAAAAGTGGGTGTTAACATTGATAGCAATATCTCCTTGAAAAAATATTTAATCGTTGGCAGTGGAGTTCTAATTAGGTTTTATCCTAGGTCATACTCCATTTTACAGAAAGCACACCAGACCAGGAGAGATGAAGAGACCTGCTCCAGGTCATACAAGTGAGTGGTTAGAAACCTGGAGCAGAACTGAATCTAATTTTCTTTCTTTTTCCTCAAGCTGACTTAGCTGCTCATGACTACATGTATTCAGTGCAAGGGTTTGTTCCCTTTTGGCCAGAAATGAGCATAAATAAAGTAATTAATCTAGGGTTTCTTTAAATTAATAATATATTAACATATTATACTGAGAACTTTCATTTAGAAGGACAGTGTTGGAGAACTTGTTGCCTTTTGGTGAAAGTCAATTACTTTTTTTTACTGCACATTTATTCATTCATTTATTTTCTGTCAATTAGCTTATGATATATGTATTAACTTTTAATATATAATAATGTGAGGTAATGACATGTGTCAATGCATTAGTATCACTTTTGACTGTCTTAGATCTATTCTCGGAGAGAGAGAAAAGAACCATAGACTGTTGAAGACATCCAGATTACCTAACTCATTGGTTTGCAAACCATTGTATGTACATTAGAACCATTTGGGAACTTGAAAATGCCTGTGTCAGCACCCACTCAGATCAATGGCATTGGAATCTCTGGGCATTGACACCAGTGCCCACTGCAGACCAATCATATTGTAATCTCTGTGGGCGAGGCATCCAGTACTGAGGACCATTTGAACAGAAGTGGGCAAATATTTTCTGTAAAGGACTGGACTGTAAATATTCTTGACTTTGGTAGTATCTATAACATATCTGGCCTTATGAACTCTGTCACGGCTACTCGACTGTGCCATTTTAGCACACAAGTAGCCACAGATAAATAAATGAACATGCCTGTGTTCAAATAAAACTTTATTTATGGACACAAATTTGAAATCATACCTTCCTGACCCCTGATCTCAAATAACTTCTCATTTTTTTAAAAAAGAATTCAGCTTTATTGAGGTGTAAGTGACCTTTAAAGTGGTAAGATATTTAAAGTGTACATTGTGGTGATTTGGCATACATTTACATTGTGAAAGGATTCCCCCATCTATGCAGTTAATTACCACAACTGTCACCTCACCTATTTACCTTTTTATGAGGGCATAAGTTCTACTCTGTCAGCAAATTTTAATTATACAATACCGTGTAATCAACCCTAGTCAACATGTTGCATGTTAGATCCTCAGACCTTATTCATTTTTTAGCTGAAAGTTTATACTGTTTGACCAATCTCTCTCTATATCCTCTATCCGCTAGCTCCTGGTGACCGTTTTTGAATACTCTGTTTCTATGAGTTTGGCTTTTTGTTTCAAGATTCCACATATAAGTATACCATGCAGTATTTGTCTTTCTAGTGCCCTTAAGTTGCCCACAGTTACATAGTTGCAAATGGCAGGATTCCCTATTTTCATGGCTGAATAATATTCCATTCCATGTGTGTGTGTCTGTCTATCTGGTTCATATCTTCTTCTTTATTCACTCCTCCTCTGATGCATACTCAAGTTGTTCCCTCTTGGCTGTTGTGGATATGGCTGCAGTGAACATGGGAGTGCAGATATAGCTTTGATATCTGTTCATTTCCTTTGGAAATCTCTACTTTTTGACTTTTCCAATTTTTAAATGTTAGAAACTAACTGCAAAAAAGTCTAAAATACTGTGTAAGTCAAACCGAACATCTGTTTGGTCTGGACCCAGTTTACCATATCTCTGCAGAGTCTGCCCCGCAGAAGAATCAAGGGAGAGATGTGTGTGGAACCTGGGAAAGGAACTACATTTTCAAAGAGATCGTGTGTGAGGGAAATGCCATCTGTAAAGGAGGGATGGAGGGTTGAGCTTGGGAGTAGAGTGGTGATGAGTCGCTTAAGGAGTCAAGGGAGATCAGGCCTCCCTCTATTAACATACTTATTATATCAGGGAATAACTTTTATTTGGATAATGCTAAAGTGTTTTATAATATTATGCCTTTTCTCGTGTCCATATCTTTATAGTTATTGTCAGGAAACAAACCTACAAGAACCATATATAGATGATGAAAATTATTAAGGCTTATTGTTTGGGACATGGGGGGCTGGGGAAGACAAGAATGTGGGAGCCGGTTGGGAGTAGAGAATAGGCCTTGGAGGCGAAGATACTGATCTGTAAATGGAGTGAAGTAGACTTAGATGAGTATGGGGAGAAAATACCTCATGAGTGATATGCAATACTTAAAACAGAAAGGGAGAACTGGGGCTAGACAAAAGTGGAGAATAGCCAGGAATCAAGTCCTGGTGGGCTGGGAGGTGACTTGGCAGTTTTGGTCAAAGTAGAAGCCAAGGTGAGATACTGAACTGGGTGGCCAAGATCAGAGCCAGAACTATTGAATACAGAGCCAGGGATCTGGAGGCAGTTTGGGAGGATCTGCAAGGGGGACTATGCCAGGAATATATACCCCCTGGTATGGGCGTTTTCAAATGGGAAAACTGCTGAGTTCATAATACATATTATGTAACATAGTAATTCTTCATTGGATATCCTTTAAGTTAATGTTGAATTAGGAGTTAAATTTAAAATCTGGAATTTTGTTTTAAAAAATGAAAACATCCAAACATACCATCTTTCCAACAAATGTTTTTTAAACAGATCTTTCAGCCAAGTTGCCTAAGAACAACAGTTGACTAGAACTGCACGTCTTCAAACTGTCTACTGCAGAATGGAAACAGGAACCTCTGGGAATATCTATGAGTCATAAAATGTTATAAGGAACTTTCCAAAGACTTTTTTTTTTTTTTTTGCTAAAATGGAGAGTTCTAATCTCAAATTGGCAGGATTTCTTGGCTGCAATGTACATTGTTTACTTTGATTGCTTCTCAGCTGTCCTGCATGACCTTAGTTCATCAAGTTTTTGATATATTGTAGCAGAAGAGTTGCATAATACAACAAGATTGTAACTCCTTCTTTTTTTCTACTCTCTTAAAACAGATAAAAATCAGGATCCATATCTATGCTTCCTCTGTGAGTATGTTTAATTCAATTGTCTTTGAAGAAAGTAGTTCACATTACTCCCATAATTTTGAAAGCTTATAGTACTGGTAATTGGAGACATATGCTTTCATTTCATTATAGAAAGGATGTCAAAAGTACTTCATAATGTTGCCAGAAAGGAGTATTTCTGTGCATGTGTGTACTGAGGTTATTTAATCTAGTTTAAATATTGCAGTTTGAATTTGGCAAAATGCAAGCACAAATACGTATCATATAAACATAGTTATCAAAGTTAAGAATGAGCCAAAAAATAGGTCAGGGAAAAAGAGTACCTAATCCTTAGTCCATAAATTCAAGATTCTTCTGAATCTAAATTCAAAATCCTGAATCTAAATTCTTTGATATTTTATGGAATCTGAGTAAGTTGTAAAATTGATATATTGCTTAGAGATGTTTTCTGTTTTTAATTCTTAAAATAGAGTTATACTTTATTTAACGTGAACATTTTAGGTTTACAGTTCAAAAGGTTTTCAACTCTGTGTAGTCACCACCCAAATCAATATAAAATATTTCCATCACCCAAGAAGCTTCCTAGGCTTTTTTCCTACCCTCCTCCATATACCAGAAAGAACAATTAGTTTTGCATGTTCCTGGACTTCATATAAATTCAATCTTATAGTATCTACTCTTTTGGGTTTGGTTTCTTGGACCCAGTGTGTTTTTAAGGTTTATCCATATTGTTCCATGTATCAATATCCTTTTTTGATTAGAGTTATCCTTATATTCTATAAGTCTTTTCTGAGATAAATATTTCCTGAACATTTTCTTCTAGTTTCTGTATTGTCCCTTTCCTTATTGGTTTCCTTTATTGACTGATACATTATTCACAGAGCATAAAATTTATAATAGATCCCATATCCATTATCGTTTACTCCCCATTTCCTCCTTCTCCTCCAGGCCCTGGCAACTGCTGATATATTTTTTGTCTCTATGGATTTGCCTGTTCTGGACAGAGGGTATATATGAAATCATACAATCTGTGGCCTCTTGTGTGTGGCTTCTATTTATCAGTAGATGGATAGTATGTTGTTTTTGACTGTTAAGAATAATATTGCCATGAGTATCCATGTATAAGTTTTTATGTAAAGATAAATGTTCAGTTCTCCTGAGTGTATTCCTACTATAGACTGATTTGTGTTCCCCCAACATTCATATGTTGAAATCCTAATCTCTGGGAGTTGGTGATGGACAGGGAGGCCTGGCGTGCTGCCATTCATGGGGTCGCAAAGAGTCGGACACGACTGAGCGACTGAACTAACTAACTAATATGATGGCATTTAGAAATGAGGCCTCTGGGAGGTGATTGATTCATGAGGGTGGAGCCTTTCTTATGAGGGATTAATGCCCTTAAAAAGAGACAAGAGCATTTGCTTCCTACCTCTCCTTCAGGTCACGAGAGGATACAGAACGAAAGTGGCTGTCTCCCAGCCAGAAAGCAGGTTCTCATCAGACACTGGATCTGCTGGTGCCTTGATCCTGGACTTGCCAGCTTGCTGAGCTGTAAAAAATAATGTTTATTGTTTAAGCCAACCAATCTATGGTGTTTTTGTTATATTAGCCTGAACTAAGATAATTACTTAGAATTGAATTATGAGCAATTCCATATGGTAACTGTCTGTTGAACTTTTTGAGGAAGTGACAAACTGTTTCCCATACCAACTATACTGTTTTACCTTTTCACCAACAATGTGTGAGGGTTCTAATTTCTCCATACGCTTGCAAACCATTGCTATTGACCGTTTTTTAAAATTATAGTTACTACTGTGGTTTTGATTTACATTTTTCTAATGACTAATAAACATCTTTTCATGTGCTTATTAACCACTTCTATATCCTCTTTGGAGGAATATCCATCCAGATCTTTTGTTTATTTAAATTTTTTTTTTAATTGTTGTGCTATGAGAATTTTCTTTATATATTCTGGATACCAGACCCTTGTTGGATACATGATTTGCAAATATTTTCTCCCACTCTTTGGATTGTAGTTTTACTTTCTTTATAGTGCCCGTTAAGGCATGAAAGTTTTAGTTTTGATAAATACTTTGTTGTTGTTCAGTCACTAGCTCATCTGTGACTCTTTGTGACCCCATGGACTCAACATGCCAGACTTGCCTATCTTTCACTCTCTCCCGGAGCTTGCTCAAACTCATGTCCATCCAACCATCTCATCCTCTGTTGCCCACTTCTCATTCTGCCCTCAATCTTTCCCAGCATTAGGGTCTTTTCCAATGAGTGGGCTTTCCCATCAGGTGGTCAAAAGATTAGAGTTTGAGCTTCAGCATCAGTCCTTCCAATGAATAGTCAGAACTGACTTCCTTTAGGTGACTGGTTTGATCTCCCTACAGTCCAAAGGACTCTCAAGAGTCTTCTCCAACACCACAGTTTGAAAGCATCAGTTCTTTGGTGCCCAGCCTTCTTTATGGTACAACTCTTACATCCATACATGACTACTGGAAAAACCATAGCTTTGACTATATGGACATTTCTTGGCAAAGAGATGTCTCTGCTTTTTAATATGCTGCCTAGGTTGGTCATAGCTTTTCTTCCAAGGAGCAAGCATCTTTTAATTTCATGGCTGCAGTAACTATCTGCAGTAATTTTGGAGCCCAAGAAATTAAAATCTGCCACTGTTGCCATTTTTTCCCCCATCTATTTGCCATGAAGTGATGGGAGTGGATGCCATTATCTTGGTTGTTTGAATGTTGAGTTTTAAGCCAGCTTTTCCACTCTCCTTTTTCACCTTCATCAAGAGACTCTTTAGTTCCTCTTCACTTTATGCCATAAGAGTTGAATCATCTGCATATGTGAGGTTGTTGATATTTCTGCTGCAATCTTGAGTCTAACGTGTGCGTCATCCAGCCTGGCATTTCCCATGATGTACTCTGCATATAAGTTAAATAAGCAGGGTGACAATATGCAGCTTTGATGTACTCCTTTCCCAGTTTTGAACCAGTCCATTGTTCCATGTCTGGTTCTAGCTGTTGCTTCTTAACCTACATGTAGGCTTCTCAGGAGTCAGGGAAGGTGGTCTGGTATTCCCATCTCTTTCAGAACTTTTCACAGTTTTTTGTGATCCACACAATCAAAGGCTTTAGTGTAGTCAATGAAGGAGAAGTAGGTGTTTTTCTGGAATTCCCTTGCTTTTTCTATGATCCAACAGATACTGGCAATTTGATCTCTGGTTCCTCTTGCTTTTGTCAACCCAACTTATAGATCTGGAATTTCTTGGTTCAGGTACTGTTGAAGCCTAGCTTGAAGGATTTGAGCATTACCTTGCTAGCATATGAAATGAGCATAATTGTGTGGCAGTCTGAATGTTCTTTGGCTTTGTCCTTATTTGGGGTTGGAATGAAAACTGGCCTTTTCCAGTCTGTGGGCACTGCTGAGTTTTCCAAATTTGCTGGCATACTGAGTACAGCACTTTAACAGCATCATCTTTTAGGATTTGAAATAGCTCAGCTGGAATTCCATCACCTCCACTAGCTTTGTTCATAGTGATGCTTCCTAAGGCCCATTTGACTTCAAACTCCAGGATGTCTGGCTCTGGGTGAGAGGCCATACCAATGTGGTTATCCCAGTCATTAAGACTTTTTTTGTACAGTTCTTCGGTGTATTCTTATCACATCTTCTTAATCTCTTCTGCTTCTTTTAGGTAGGTCCTTGCCATTTTCTGTCCTTTATTGTGCCCATCTTTGCAAGAAATGTTCTCTTGGTTTCTCTAAATTTCTTGAAGAGATTTCTAGTCTTTCCCATTCTATTGTTTTCCTCTATTTCTTTGCATTGTTCACTTAAGAAGGCTTTTTATCTCTCTTCGCTATTCTTTGGAAGTCTAAATTCAGTTGGGTATATATTTTTCTTTCTCCTTGCTTTTAGCTTCTCTTCTTTTCTTAGCTATTTGTAAGGCCTCCTTTGACAATCAGTCTGCATTCCTGCATTTCTTTATCTTTGGAATGGTTTTGATCACAGTCTCCTGTACAATGTTATGAATCTCTGACCATAGTTCTTCAGGCACTCTATCAGATCCAATCCCTTGAATCTATTTGATAAAGCTTAGTTTTCTTTTGGTTGCTTGTATTTTAGATTTTATGTCTAATTAACCATTGCCTAATCCAAAGTCACAAAGGTTTACCTCTAGGTTTTATTCTAGAGTTTCATAGTTTTATCTTATCTCTTAAATCTAGGTCATTGATCAATTTTGAATTATTTTTTATACATGGTATGAGGCACAGTTGCAGTTTGATTCTTTTACATGTAGTTATCCAGTTGTCCCAGTACCATTTATTGAATAGATTATTTTCTTTCCTCATTGAATTGTCTTGGTCCCCTTGTTGGAAATCAATTGCTCATTAATATGAGCAACTGCAATAAATTGAGCAATAAATTACAATAAATATGAGCAGTATGAGTTTATTTCTGGACTCTGAATTTTATTCCAGTGATATGTACATCCATCTGTATGCCAGTGCCATACAGTTTAGATTACTTTGAAAGTGAAAGTGAAAGTTGCTCAGTCATGTCTGACTCTTTGTGACCCCATGGACTATACAGTCCTTGAAATTCTCCAGGCCAGAACACTAGAGTCGAGTAGTCTTTCCCTTCTCCAGGGGATCTTCCCAACCCAGGGATCAAACCCAGGTCTCCCGCATTGGGGGAGGATTCTTTACCAGATGAGCCACAAGGGAAGACCAAGTATACTGGAGTGGGTAGCCTATCCCTTCTCCAGCAGATCTTCCTGACCCAGGAATTGAACCGGGGTCTCCTGCATTGCAGGCAGATTCTTTACCAATTGAGCTATGAGGGAAGCCCCTTTGATTACTTTAGCTTTGTGTTAATGGTTTCTTTTGCTAGACATTTTAAATTTAATGAATCTTTAAGTTTGGATGATTATGATGAAACTGAGAAAAAATTTTAATTTTTCCTTTTCTTTTATGGTTAATATGTTTTGGGTAAGTAGTATTTGTCTCCCTAAGGTCATGAATATGTTCTCTTACTTTTTCTTCTAGAAGTTTTGTGCTCTATATTTTATAGCTAGATCAATGATCATTAATGAGTTAATTTTTTACATATAGTGTGAAGTAAATGTAGAGGCTTATTTATTTTTCCATGTGTATATAACATTGTTGTAGTACAGTTAATTAAATAGACTATAATTTCCTCCATTACATTATCTTGAGACCTTTTTTGTAAACCAGTTGACCATATGTGTGTGTTCTATTTCTGAACTCTATTCTGTTCCATTGATAGATATGTCTGTCTTCATGTGAATACTACATGATATTTGTAGCCTTGAAATCAGATAATGCAAGATCTTAATTTTGTTTTCTTCTCTTTTAACATTGCTTTGTTTCTTCTAGGTCCTTTGTCTTTGCATATACGTTTTAAAAATTCCTTGTCATTTTCTACAAAATCATCTACTGAATAACTGAAATTTCACTAAATCTATCCATCAATTTGAGGATAAAGAGAATCTATTAATACAAATTTCTCTCCTTGTTTATGAACATAGTATGTCTTCACATTTATTTAGATCTTTAATTAATTTTTTTTTTCTGAAGTCACTCAGTCATGTCTACTCTTTGCAACCCCATGGACTGTTACCTACTAGGCTTCTCCATCCATGGGATTCTCCAGGCAAGAATACTGGAGTGGATTGCCATTTCCTTCTCCACATTTATTTAGATCTTTAATTAATTTTAGGAATAGTTTTTATTTTTTAGTGTAAAGATCTTGTGGTTTTTTTTTAGATTTAGTCTCAGGTATGTGATAGTTTTGATGCTATTTTGAATGGTATTATTTTAAAATAATGCTTTCTAATTATTTGCTTATAGTATTTAAATATTATTAATTTTTGTATGCCAATCTTATATTCTGAGACTTTGCTAATTCATGTTAGTCCTAGTAAATTTTTGGAGGATCTCTAGGGTTTTATTCATATGCCGCAATGTTGTCTGTAAATGCTGGTTGGTTTTATTTTCTTTCTACTCTGGCTATTTTGTCTTTTTGCACTGAAGACTTCCAGTTTTGTACTGTAAAGAAGTGGTGAGGCTAGATATCTTTACTATAATCCCAGTTGTAGGGTGTTTTAGTGTTTCCCAGTTTCAGTGTTTCACTGTTATGAAAAATGTTAATTCTTTTCATAACTCTCTTTTATCAAATTTGGTGAATTCCTATCTATTCTTAATTCACTGAGAATTTTAAATTTCAAATTAGTGTTACAAATTTTTGATTATTTTCAATCTATCAAGATGAGTGCCATTCTTTTTGAATTTATCCAAATTAGGTAGGGTTCTCCAAAAATAGAATGTATATATATAGAGATATAGATAGATATACAGACAGACAGGTAGATAGATATAGAGAGATTACAAAGAATCTACTCACATGATTATAGAGGCTGAGAATCTTACAATATGCCATCTGCAATTTGGATATCCAAGAAAACTAGTGGTGTAATACTAGTCCTAGTTCAAAGGCCTGAGATTCAGGAGAAGCTATGGTGCAAATTGCAGTCTGAGGGCAGGAGATGAATGTTCCAGCTCAAGCAGTCAGCCAGAGAAAGAATGAATTCTGCCTTCCTTTTCCTGTTCTATTCAAGCCCTCAAGGAATTGGATGGTGCCCGTGCACACTGCAGAAGGCCATCTGCTTTACTGAGTCTAGTGATTGAAATGCTAATATCACTGAGAAACACCCTCACAGACATACCCACAAATAATATTTAGCTAAATACCTGTGCACCCCATGCCCCAGTCAAGTTGACATATAAAATTAACCATTACAATGTCTTTCATTTATTTCAGAAAATTCTTAACCATTATTATTTAAAATAAATATTTCCTATTTTTTTCTCCCCTCTTCTTCTGGGACTTCAGTGAGTGAGTGAACATCTCTCAGTCATGTCTGACTCTTTGCGACCCCATGGACTGTATAGTCCATGGAATTCTCTAGGCGAGAATACTGGAGTGGATAGCTGTTCCCTTTTCCAGGGGATTTTCCCAACCCAAGGATCGAACCCAGGTCTCCTGCATTGAAGGCTGATTCTTTGCCAGCTGAGCCACCAGGAAAGTCCAAGAACACTGGAGTGGGTAGCCTATCCCTTCTCCAGTGAATCTTCCTGACCCAGGAATCCAACTGGGTCTCCTGCATTGTAGGCAGACTCTTTACCAGCTGAGCTACTAGGGAATCCCTCTGGGACTCAAACTACACATATTGTATGATGTGTGTTGTTAGTCCATATTTGCTTGCTCTCTTTAGCTTTTAAGCATTCCTTTTTCTCTTTTTGCTCGGTTGGTTCATTTTTCCTGTACTTAAATTCACTGATCCTTTCTCTGTTCTATAAATCCTGCTGTTATGGTCATCACATGACTTCTTCATTTCTGATTTTGTATTTTTCAATTCTGCAATTTTCATTTGATTCTTTTATACTTCTCATGTTTTTGTGCAAATTACCTACATTTTCTCACAAATTGGCCCTAACTCCCTTAATATATTTATTATATTATTTTAAAATTCTTGTATGGTTCTGACATCTGTGTCTTCTGAAAGCTGATTTCTACTGACCGTTTTTCTTTAATTCTGGTTCACATATTTCTGTTTTATACATGTCTCAAAGTATGTATGCCAGTATTGGTGAACTCTTAGTTTCTGCTTGTGTGAGTTCTTTATTTCTCTTTTAATTATAAATGATAATCTTGCTAAGTAGAATATCCTAGGTTTCAGATTTTTTTCTTTTAGCACCCTAAGTATATCATGCCACTTCCTTTTGCAGCTTCTGCAAAAAAATCAGCTGCTAGCCTTATGGGCGTTCCTTTGTCTATGACTCTGCTTTTCTCCTGATGATTTTATAATTCCCTCTCTAACTTTGCCTTGTTAGTTAGGATATTTCTTGGTGTGGGTCTGTTTGGGTTCATCTTTTTTGGGATCCTCTGTGCTTCCCGTGTCTTGATCTCTGTTTCTTTCTTTGGGTTTGGGACATTTTTCAGCCATAATTTAATTAAGTATATTTTTGGCCCCTCTTTCTCTCTCTTCTCCTTCTGAGACTCCTAAAATGTGAGTTTTGGTATGCTTGATGGTATCCCAAAGGTCCCTTTCATTTTTTAAAATCTGTTTTTAATTTGCTGTCTTACTGTGTGCTATCCACTTTTCTGTTTCCCAGATCACCTACACGTTCTCCTGTGTCACCTAGTCTGCTGTTCATTCCTTCTAGTGTGTGTTCATTGTTATTTGTCTTCAGTTCTGATGATTCTTTTAAAATATTTTCTAGTTCTTTTTTAAGCTTTTCACTGTGTTTTTAGGCTTTATTTAGCTCTCTCCTGAAGCAAAGATTCAGCAAAATAAGTATGTATGGAGAATGTTTTATTTTGTGGTTCTTTACAGATTTGAGGAATTTTCTATTTTAACTTGATGAATTAACTAAATATCTAGTGAAATTTCTGTGTTCTGAGTTACTCAAACAGTGAAGCCAAACTTAGGAGCTGTTTAACTATGGTATTAGCTATTTCTTTTGTCATATACTTTAATAAGGTGATAGTGCATAAAATTTTGGCAGTGATCTTGTATAGATATATAAATCAAATGTAATTCACTTCACTTTAAGAAATGGTGAAGATGATTAACCATTTTTTCCTTGAAAATGTAAACAAATATATAGAAGCTTATAACTTCAAATATTATACAGACTCTTAGTTCTTAAATATTTAATGATTTTGATTCTAGGAGATAATACATTATTTTACTGGGTTTAAACTGGTTCAGTGAGCTTGGTAGGGCATCAGAAAGGTATATTTTGAGCATGTTATTGTTCTATGTAATTTGAAGTATTGCATTTATATTTTCCTTTATTCCATAGCATTTTACATTCCAGACATTGAGGTAGATGTGCTCACAGATCATCTTTTTAAATCCTTACAAAAAGTTCTTCGATGGTATACACATGCCTGTTTTGCTGCAGAGGAAAGAGAGTCAGAAGCTATGACTTCTGCAAAGTCATATTTCTAGTCTTTGGATCAGCATTAGACTGAAAACCCCATGTCTGACACCATAATGCATGCCTGTTTCAATAATGAATACCACTTTGCATGTTCTGGAACCATCTAGGCCTTCTATCACTTACCCTGTTAGCACTTAGTTCTCAAATGCACCCAGTCTGCAGGCTGTACCCTATGGCTCTTGAGGACATGTCTACATTTCTTTCCTGAGGAGGGTTATCACTTTATTCTTTGGGAATCTTCCCCTCCCAAGACTGGCTGAAGAGTGGGGTGTAGTTTCACTCTTCTTCCTTTCTTGCTGCCTCAAGCATGGAGTTATTTTTATTTCTCCAAGTTAGCTGACAAATGTGGAATATTTTTATTTATTTATTTTTGCCTCTAAATATGTAGAGAAAATATAGAAAATCTGGGAACATTCAAGGTTTCCTAATTTCAAGAAGTCCCTGTGTAGTCTCAGGTTTGTGTAGTTCTGACTTTCTTCTGAGAATGTAGATAGTTGATTTAAAAAAATGCAGCCACAAAAGGAAAGACAGAAACATGCAGAAGATATTTCCACACAACTCTGCATGTAGGGATAAAAGACACAATGTAAAGAAGTATAATATATAACATACCAAGGGATATGTATTTTAAGTCAGAAGACAGTGTTATTATTAAAGCATCAGAATCTTGACCTTCCTTGGCTGTAGTATCTATATATAGTGAAAGGGTTATGTCACTTGGAGATTTATGCATACAGCGGGAAGATTTGATGAGCAAGGTTGATACTATAGTTTACCATGAGAGCTGTTGTCAACATATCCTTATTTACAATGAACTATAAAGGCCATAGGGGACATCCTTGTCTGAGTCTCTGGTTCTATCTTGCTTCTGAAATTAGTCCCTAAAAATTATGGGTGTTGCTTTTTCTCTTTTTCTCAGGTTTCATGTGGTCTCATCTACATTAAGAAAGACCTTTATTTACGGCCACTTTTTATTAAGTTTTTGCTTAAGCAGGCACTTCAACATAATATGGGAACACCATGACTTTCTTTGGAATTGAAAAAGACTGATTATACCAGAAGGCATTTGCTGTCTTTCAAAACATAAGTTATTTGTCAGTGGCAATGATGCCTTCCCTGTAACATGTAGGTATTGTCAAACAACATTTATCAAAGACCCATCATATTTAATGGCTTAAAAGACTATATTGTGAAATTTGTGGAATATACTCTTAAAATATTGAAATATGTGTGTTCCCCAAGTTATTGGCAGGATGTTGATACCAAGTTTTCGTAGGTCTTCCATGGAGGTTACATAGAATTGAGCCATGTAGCAACGTGGGTTCATGGGTTTAGGGTGTAGAGATTTCCTAAACTGGATGATGTCTCCAGTGGACAAAAATGCAGAATGACTTTAAGTGATTACCTCCAAGTACTCTAGACCTCAGTGAATTAATGTGGTTTCTGAATTATTCTCTTTGGAAGCCAATAGAATTATAGTCTGAAAGTGAATATTAAAACATAATTATTTAGGGATTTTAGCTTAAAGCTTTAGTTTAAACCTTTCCTTAGTTTAAAGATATATCTTCCTGGATAGTAAGCTGCAAAATTCTAATATTAATTGTGTGTCATAACCATGGGCTCAATACTATGACTACTTTTGGAAAAAATTTAAGAAAATAGTGGCTGAAAGCTCTGGAGTAGGATTAAAAAACATGAAAATTTGTTTCTTCCCAGGATATTTAGTGGGATTCAATGTTTATTGTTTAGGGTCAGAGCTTAAAAACTCTGAGGTGTTAAGTATCCCAGTTTAAATAAAACTGCCCCGAAGATGGAATTATTAGCACTTCTCTCAGAGTTAATAATAAGTGACAGAACCAATCCTTCTGCATCAGCCACCCCTCATCCACCCTTGTTTTTATAGAAAATGACTAGACTGAGGAGACAGGAATCACCGTGAATGGAGCTATTGTGTTAGAAGCTTCACTCTCCCTTCCCTTGGGGAGGAAGAGAGATGCTTTCCTTTTTAAGGCCAAATTGGGAATAGGAGGGGTTCCATGAGAATTTCTCATAAAGAATGGGGGCTCTTACCAGGAGAGACTGATTGGCACTGTGTTTCTCAATGAAACGTTTGCTTAGCCAGCAAACTTGCTGGTCTACCTCTTGGCCTGTTTCAGCAGAAGAAAACACAATGAGAGATTGTTGGCAGAGTGGAGAGCCTGTATTTTCACCATCTGGTGTGGTAAAGATGAGCTCAGGCATATATCAAGGAATGTAAGCTGGCTTAGGCCTGCCTGTCTACTGATGTGGGCTGAATGTTTCTGCCCCTCCAAGATTCATATGTTGGTGATGGTATTTGAGTTTTGGGATGAAATTAGGTTTAGACAAAGTCATGAGGGTTCAGTTCAGTTCAGTCTCTCAGTTGTGTCTGACTCTTTGTGACCCCATGAACCATAGCACACCAGGCCTCCCCTGTCCATCACCGACTCCCAGAGTTCACTCAAGCTCATGTCCATCGAGTTGGTGATACCATCCAGCCATCTCATCCTCTGTCGGTTCCATAATGGGATTCATGTCCTTTTGTAAAAAGAGGAAGAGACACAAAATCTCTCTTTCTCTGTCTCTCTCTCTCTGTGTACATGCATTAAAAAAAAAAGGTCATGAGAGGATATAAACAGAAAAAAGGACCTCACCTAGAACCCAAAAATGCCTCTACCCCGATCTCATACTTCCAACCTCCAGTACTGTGAGAAGTAAATGTTTGTTAAGCCACACAGTCTGTAGTATTGGTTACAGTGGTCTGAGCTGATTAAAAGGCTTTTTGCTGGACAGGGAGGCCCCAACAGGAAGAGGCAGTTAACATATTACCATGGGAGCGAGTTGGGAGTAGAGAATGAGGTTGACCTGGAGCTTAATCTCCCTTAATACAAAACTGTGTTAAGAGGGGACCCCTGAAGGCTTTCCCAAGAACTTTCACAGCCCTCTCAAGACAGTCAGCATTTGGATGGCTGCCTCATGTAGGGTGTCAATATCCAACCAGAGAAGCAGAGAAAACCAATAGAAAGCAGTTTTTAACAGCCATAGTTATACAAAGAGGCACTTGTTCCTCTCTGTTTCTGTGCTCCCTGCCTCCAACAACCGAAGGAGGTAGGTCTTGAAGAAAAAGGGTGGCCCAGGGACAAGAAGAATATAGTTATACAAACTTCCCTTCCACCCCCACTTCATCCCTACCCCTGGCAGTCTGTGTCTGCCCTCATGCTTGGAGCTGATGACATTTAGATTGAGTTTGAAGTTTTATATTAGACTGAGTTTTAATAATAAAAAATGACTGGAAGTTTATGGAATCTACCAAATATGATTTTTAGGGATGAGAAAAGATTGGACAAAGCACAGTCAAAAGCAGTGATTGGAAAAATAAGTGATTTCACATTTCTGTTTCAGCTGTTTGAGATTGCACTGGTATTCATTTTGATAAAATGTCTTTCACTGGTTTGGCAAACAGTGGAGAAATAACGGGAGAAATGTGCAATGAGGGGCCACCTCTTTTTTACTTCAGCTTCTGGAAAATATAAGACTTTCGAGACTTTGGGTATTAAGATACAATCAGCAATATGAATGGCATTTTTGTGCTTATGGTTTTATACAGGATTAGGCTTCTGAGTAAGAACATTCAAAAGAAAAACTCACATAATATAAAAAGCATCTTGATTTTTCTTCACCAAATAACGAATAAGTTGTCAGTTATGTGAGCAAGAAGGCGAATCACTGTGAATCAGTTTTTGAAATGGACACATCTGGGAGATGCCAGTTTGCATTAATGGTTCTAAAGGAGTACACACAGATGGTAAAGCATGCAGCCTCCGCAAGAAACTGGAGCTGCCCAGAAAGGCCCCGGCAGACCTGTGTTTTTAAGCACTGACATTTTACATTATCATTTAAGGTGTCCCCATTTTATGCTAAAATTTAGATGTTTCTCATGTGCTCTAAGATACTTTTGATCCCATAGGGTCACCTTACACCATTAAAACACATTGAATTATGCCCCTTTAGGTATTACTATCATCTTAAAAGAAATAAAAAGGAATACAAATCTTATTCACACCTATGAATACAAAAAACAAAGCTTGAAAACTTTCAGGAGAAAAAAACAACCTCTTACCTCCTCTACTCCCCAAGTGAAGTGAAGTGGCTCAGCTGTGTCCGACTCTTTGTGACCCCATGGACTGTAGCCTACCAGGCTCCTCCGTCCATGGGGTTTTCCAGGCAAGAGTACTGGAGTGGGTTGCCATTTCCTTCTCCGGGGGATCTTCCCTAAACAGGTATTGAACCTGGGTCTCCCGTATTGTAGGCAGATGCTTTACCCTCTGAGCCACAGGGGAAATCCCTCTATTCCCCAAATACACCCCCAAATATAGATCAGGAGCAGAATCTACAGATGGACTCCTCACTGTCTGCCATTGTAACACAGTCCTGTGGTCAGAGAAACCTCTAGAATGGGGACAAAGAAGATTGTAGAGGTAAGGAAGTGTGAACAGGAGAGGCATTGAGACTGGCCTACACTCCCCATCAGGTGTCAGAGGTATGAGAACAAAATGGCCCTGTCCCACTCGTGTCCATCTGGTCAGTAATGGTTGCAGTCTCACAGGAATGGAAGGGAGGCACCAGGGGAAGAGCAGACACTGCACTCATCCCTAAATTTCCCGCAGTCCTCAGCAGGGTACCAGAGAGCAGTCAGATCTCTATGGTGCTCATGAAAAGGGTGGAATGGGTAGAGCAATTTCGAAAATTCAAGTAATGGGAGGAAGTAGAGGGGCCTGTGAGAAGCTGCTACCTAAGGCCATGCCAGACCCTTAGAATGTGGTGATGGAGGTCAAAGATATTTAGGATCAATTATGGGAGGAATTTTATATGCACTGCCAGAGATTATCATCAGCCCCAGGAAAAGAGGAATGGGGACAAAGAAACTATGGTTGCGTTTTAAACTGAAGTCTTTGGAAATCACTCAGTCAAACCGAGTTTACTAAGTTTGGCAGTGTGGGCCCTGAGAGTCAAAAAAAAAAAAAAGGAAACTAAAATAAGCTATATTTTTGCACAAAAGCATTTTGGTGGATATCATAACTTTTTGTAGAATCTGAAATATATATCTGCTGCACACCTCTTTTACAAATTCAGTGTCCTGGAGACATTTCTTCACTATGTTTTCCCCACAAATATTACTCCTGCTTCCTCCTGCACAACATCTCTTGTCTGTGATGTTGTTATCTTTGCTGCGAAGTTAATTATCCAGATGCCATTTATCTCTCACTTGTGTTCTCATAACATCTTTCTCAGTGTTCCTGCCTTGTTTTGTTCTTATTTCAGTAAGTTTTATGACCATATGACTTTTTTTTTTCTTATGGTACCATGTACTGTTGTAATTCATTCTTTGATTAGACCTGTCTAACTTTCCATGTCATACAAACCTATTTAGTGTGATTTGAAGACCAAGAGTATATTATACCCTAGTATAATTTGTTTATGATTAACTTTCATTCTTTTAATCACTGAATCAATTATTTCTTTTGGAAGTGCTATTTGACATAAGTGTTTAAGTGAAAATCACTTAAGCCTTGATATTTGCTTGAAATTGTATCCTTATGTTTATATTTTGAGACTTGCAGAATATGAAGGAATAAACTAATCAAGATCATTTAAAAAAGCAGCTAGATAAAATATTCTAAATAATTTAAAATGCAATGCTATTTTCAATGAAAGGAAAGATAAAGATGGCACTTATAGGTGCCAGGAATTGGGAAAAATAAAAGGCAGCATTTTAAATGGAAGCTGAGTCAATCAAAGCTCACATAGGTTTCAGTTTTTACACAGGCTCTATGCATGTAATTTTACACACACAAAAGGATGACAGCAGTGTCATTTGATCCACAAGAGGTAGGCAGCTTGTACTGAGTACTCATCTTAAAAAGACAGTACTCTAAAGTAGTGCTCTCCTGGCAAAAATGGGACTAGAAAAATCTTGCACACAAGGCTTGGGAAGCAGCCTGGAAGTCTGCTCTTTGTTTGGAGCTCTAAGTGGAAAAAAATACTAGTGAGAAACTAAAAGCCCAGGTTTGTGCCAAATGGGGTCACAATTGATATTTCCTGAATGGTATGGGAAATATAAGCTAAGAAATTAGAATAAAATTTGGTCAAAGGCCATTCATTTCTGTATTCTGTCAGAAAAAAAGAGTGCAAAATTGACCTGTCAGGATAATTTAACAACTCAGGGAACACAGAACTCTTATGGAAAACACAGACCCATTGAAGATGAATTGCTTTGTAATCAAAATTTCAAACTCACTAGCAAATGAGCCATTATGAGGGAGAGCAAGAAGGAATATATTGTCACCCTGCTTATTTAACTTTTACGCAGAGTACATCATGAGAAATGCTTGGCTGGAAGAAGCACAAGCTGGAATCAAGACTGCCAGGAGAAATATCAATAACCTCAGATATGCAGATGACACCACCCTTATGGCAGAAAGTGAAGAGGAACTGAAAAGCCTCCTGATGAAAGTGAAAGAGGAGAATGAAAAAGTTGGTTTAAAGCTCAATATTCAGAAAATGAAGATCATGGCATCTGGTCCCATCACTACATGGGAAATAGATGGGGAAACAGTGTCAGACTTTATTTTTGGGGGCTCCAAAATCACTGCAGCTGGTGATTTCAGCCATGAAATCTCCTTGGAAGGAAAGTTATGACCAATCTAGATAGCATATTGAAAAGCAGAGACATTACTTTGCCAACAAAGGTCCGTCTAGTCAAGGCTATGGTTTTTCCAGTAGTCATTTATGGATGTGAGAGTTGGACTGTGAAGAAAACTGAGCACTGAAAAATTTATGCTTTTGAACTGTGGTGTTGGAGAAGACTCTTGAGAGTCCCTTGGACTGCAAGGAGATCCAACCAGTCCATTCTGAAGGAGATCAGCCCTAGGATTTCTTTGGAAGAAATGATGCTAAAGCTGAAACTCCAGTACTTTGGCTACCTCATGTGAAGAGTTGACTCATTGGAAAAGACTCTGATGCTGGGAGGGATTGGGGGTAGGAGGAAAAGGGGACGATGGAGGATGGGATGGCTGGATGGCATCACCGACTCGACGGACATGAGTTTAAGTGAATTCCGGGAGATGGTGGTGGACAGGGAGGCCTGGCATGCTGCGATTCATGGAGTTGCAAGGAGTCGGACATGACTGAGCAACTGAACTGAACTGAAGAAGGAATAGCAAGCAGGGAGAGTAATACTCCCCAGAATAAAGAATATAAACAATCTGAAAGAGACTATAAAAATGTTTACTTAAACTGTTTAAAAAAAGATAGAGGTGGAGCAGAAACCACAATGAAGCAAGAAAATATGAAATAAAGTGTAAGAAGATAAGTATAATCATAAGGAGACATAGTTCAAGAGAGAAATTGTAGTTAATTTGGGAAAATCATCTCCATGAAATTATCTCAGAGAGATAAAGATATGAAGTATAATAAAAAGTAGCTGACAGATATAAAGGTTAGAACATGGAGGTTAAATGTATATTTAAAGGGAATCAGTGCTAAAAATAGAGAAACTGGAAAAATAGCAATAGAACAATAATTTATTGGTTGAGGATTTACCAGATGTAAAGAAGGCAAGTTACCAAATCAAAATAGCATAGAATAAAATTCTCACCTAGAAATATCATAGTGAAATTACAGAATACAAGAGGCAAAGAAATTTTAAAAGCAATGAGAGAGAAGGACTATATATAAGGTGTGGGAGAGCAAACCATCTTTCTAGTCTGAGGAAAAAACTTTAAAGACATTTTTAGATAAGTGAGGACTGAGAGTAGACTACTCACTGTTCCCTGAGAAAAGAGTTACTAGAAGACAAGTAAACTTAGAAAGACAAAAGAGAATGTGAGAAGCAAATGGAAACAAGTTGGTGAAGATGTGGCTTAACCTAAAGAATGAATTGCCTAGTAGTCCTTGGTAGCTCAGCCGGTAAAGTATCCGCCTGCAGTGCGGGAGACCAGGGTTCGATCTCTGGGTTGGGAAGATCCCCTGGAGGAGGGCATGGCAACCCACTCCAGTATTCTTGCCTGGAGAATCCCCATGGACAGAGGGGCCTCGTGGGCTACCGTGCATGGGGTTGTAAAGAGTCGGACATGACTGAGCGACTAAGCACACACATGGAAAAGTGCTAGATTTTGAAAATAAGGTAGAATTAAAATACCATATGAAATAACAGAGAACATGTGATAAGAAGAGTTCAGAGTTAAGTGATTTTATGGTTCTTGTATATAATGGTAGTGGATAAAGATATTTTATTTTATGGTCATTTATGACTAGCTATTTTATTTTGGCCACACCACACAGCTTATAAGGTCTTAGTTCCTTGACCAGGGATTATAAAGGGCCCATGGCAGTGAAAGTGCTGGGTCCTAACCACTGGACTGCCAGGGAGCTCTTCAAGATATATTTTTTTCTTATGTTAAATTTGTATGTTAAGGTTTTTCAGTGCAACTACTAAAAGAATAGAAATAGATGTGTAACTAAAAGTAGTAGAGGTGAAAAATAATTACCTGATTAATCTGAATAAGCCAAGGATCAATATAAGACAGAAAGGATGAAAACAAAGAAAAAAAAATCAGAGAAACTTAAAAATACAAAGTATAGTATAAATTAAAGTAGTTTATAAAATAAAGTAAAAAATTTTAGAGGGGAAAAGTGATCCACTTAAAGAAAAACTCTCTATTAATGTATTGAGTACCTCACACCTGGAGTCAGAGCAAACAAAATTGTCTTCACTGTAAACTACAAAGAAAGTTCCCACTAATTAACATAATATTCTTTGAATGTAGTGCAGTAAAATTAGGACTCAGTAGCAGAAAGCTATTGCAAATGTGAAGTCTGGTTTCTGGTAACTAGAGGAGCTTGTATTGCACTAAATTTCTTACCAATAATAATTACAAATTTTGAACAAAAATATTTTACAAATCTCTGAAGTACTGGAAGTCAATCAAAAGCAGGCAAAACTGGAAGGAAATCTTCTCTTGAAAAACAGGAATAATTACAATTTAGATGCATGTGTATATGGCTTTTCCATTGAGGGCATTCTCAAGACTTGTGGCTACAGTGTATAGGATTTGATCGGAAAGTCAATCTTATTGGCCTGAAGGGGCAGAGGATAGGGGCTGCCAGAGTTGCTGGAAAAAGAATAGTAAATATAAGAATTGAGAAGACCTCAGAGGAAAATCCTCATAACTGGTGTATATCCTTCTTGTAAATAACTCTTCTCAAATCTTTGGCTGTCCTTAGACTGTGCATATATTAGGATCTTATCAAGTAGCTCAAAGAGAAAACAATAGCTTGAGAACTGAAAAGGATGAATAGATCAACAGCTGCCTCCTAGAGGAAGACAAAGTTTGGATTTTCAATCCTATTAATTACAGAGTCTTGGTAAATATTTCAGGATTTTTACTGAAACCCAAGAAGGTTTATGCTTTATGAATAAAGACTACATTTTAAGACTAAGAGATTCACCTTTGAACTAAGGGCAAAACTATTCTACCAGTCACTGAGCTACTTGCTTAGAACAAAGTTCACTATTCTTCACAGCAACATAATAGAATAAAATCACTCTACAATTTATTATAACTAGACAAATGAAGAAGTAGCAAAAGTGACCTATGATTAAGAGAAAAATCAGTCACTGGAATCTGCCTATCAACAGAGAATACAGATGTTGGAACTTGCAGAAGGACTTTAAAATGATCAGCAGGATAACTATATAAAAGAATCAATTTTAAAAGATGGGTATAATAGATGTTGAGATTGGGAATCTCAGGAGAATTTGGAAACTATCAAAAATAATCAAATAGAAATCCTAGAAAAAGAAGTATAGTTTCGAACTTGAGAGATCCTTCAGATGACATTAATAGCAGATTGGAAGCAACAGAAATGATCTGAAGCATAGACAGAGAGAAAGAACTGAGCCTCGGTGACTTATGGGACAATGTCAACCAGTCTTACATACATGTAATCAGAGCCCCAGGAAGAGAGTAGAATGAGAATGAGGCAGAGAAATGTTTATTTTTCTATTTTTATCAAATCTGACTTAAATTATTCTGGGAGATGGATTGATATTGCTGCAACTTATATCAGAGTGTTCTAAGTTTTCCTCTATAAGTTTTATAGTATCCAGTCTTACATTTAGCTCTTTAATCCTTTTGAGTTTATTTTTGTGTATGGTGTTAAAGAATGTTCTAGTTTAATTTTTTCTTGTAGTTGTCCAGTTTTCCCAGCACCACTTATTGAAGAGCCTGTCTTATCTCCATTGTATAGTCTTGCCTTCTTTGTCATAGATTAATTGAACACAGGTGAATGGGTTTATTTCAGGGCTTTCTATCTTGTTCATTGATCTACATTTATGTTTTTGTGCCAGTACCATACTGTTTTGATGATTATATGGAAATAAAAACAAAAATAAACAAGTAGGATCTAATTAAATTCAAAAGATTTTGCTTAGAAAGGAAACCACAAACAAAATGAAAAAACAACCCACAGAGTAGGAGAAAAGATTTGCAAATGATGCGAACAAGGCATCCAAAATTTACAAACAGCTTATGTGTCTCAATATCAACAAACAACCCAATCCCCAAATGGGCAAAAGACCTAAATAGACATTTTTCCAAAGAAGAGACACAGATGGCCAAGAAGCACGTAAAAAGATGTTCAACATCGCTAATTATTAGAGAAATGCAAATCAAAGCTACAATGAGATATCATCTCACACCAGTCAGAATGGCTGTCATCAGAAAATCCACAAACACAAATGTTGGAGAGCATGTGGAGGAAAGGGAACCCTCCTGAACTGTTGTGGAGGAGTAACTTGATATAGCCACTACGAAGAACAGTATGGAGGTTCCTTACAAAAGTAAAAATAGAGCTACTGTGGATCCATTTCCAGGATTCCATTCCCAGGCATACATCTGGAGAGAAACATGTTTTGAAAGAATTAATGCAGTGTTCATAGCAGGACTATTTACAATAGCCACGACATGGAAGCTACCTAATTGTCCATCGACAGAAGAATCGATAAGGAAGATGTAGATAAGGAAGATGTAGTATCTATGGGGAGAAGGCGATGGCACCCTACTCCAGTACTCTTGCCTGGAAAATCCCATGGATGGAGGAGCCTGGTGGGCTGCAGTCCGTGGAGTCGCTAAGAGTCGAACACGACTGAGCGACTTCACTTTCACTTTTCACTTTCATGCATTGGAGAAGGAAATGGCAACCCACTCCAGTGTTCTTGCCTGGAGAATCCCAGAGATGGGGGAGCCTGGTGGGCTGCCGTCTATGGGGTCGCACAGAGTCGGACACGACTGAAGCGACTTAGCAGCAGCAGAAAATCCCAATAAGGATAAATACAAATAAAATTGTATCTATGGACATCACAGTAAAACTGCTGAAAATAAAGTGATGATGAAAATATTCTGCCTTTGATTAGGGTGGGATTGTCAAAACTCATGAAACTGTACACTTTAAACCTGTTTTACTTATGTATATTTCAATTAGATGGAAAGAGTAACATGGAAATTTATAACAACATATGTAAAATAGATAGCCAATGGGAATTTGCTATATGACTCAGAAGCTCATATAGCTCTGTGACAATCTAGAGGGATGGGGTGGGGAGGGAGATGGGAGGGAGGTTTGGGAGGGAGGGGACATGGGTGTACCTATGGCTGATTCTTGTTGATGTATGACAGAAAACCACAAAATTCTGTAAAGCAATTATCCTTCAATTAAAAAAAAAATAAAGTGGCAAAGGAAATAAAGGAGAATACACGTGTCAACTACTTTTATGAGAGTTCTACCTAGTAAAATGTCTTATAGGTTTATTTCCGTGATATGGCTTAAAGAGAAGAAAATTTTATGGTGGTATGACTAGGTTTTCTTACTAGCATCATATTATTGTAAAGTTGAAAACAAATGTTTAAGTCAAGTCTTTTCATTGTATTGCTGAGGAAATTAAATTCAGACATTTAAATGACTTGTTCAAAGTCCTTTATCTATTTCATCACAGACTAGAACTCAGTCACTCAGAGCAGTCAAAATAAAATTTAGCTGGAAACCAGAAAACATAGGACTAATGCTGTCATATGTTTAGGAGCTTTCTTTAGGCATTTTAAGGCTCTTGTATAAAAATATAATAATAAAAATAAGCATTATATTGTACATTTTTGTGTTATGAATTTATCTGAGAAAGAATTGAAATGAAAATTAAATTCATTATTCTTTAATTTGCTCCTAGTAACTTTTTTCTTTTATTGATCAATATATTTTCAAGTAACCTTCAGTCAACATATCATCATTTAAAATAATGATATTGGACTTCCCTGGTGGTCCAGTGGTTAAGACTCCACCATTCCAATGCAAGGATCATGGGTTTGATCCCTGGTCAGGGAACTATGATCCCATGTGCCACGCAGCCAAAAAATTAAATAAAAATAAAATAATTAATATATATATATCATCAGTAGCATATCAAGAGATTTTATTAGCTTACATAAAATTAATTTTGAGTATAAGAACTGTGCAAATTATAACTATTCAAATTTGAGAAAGAAATATGTGTTTTATACATTTTCTTCTTATTCTTTCTAGTAACCTGTTTATTATTGCCAAGATAATTTTTATAATAAATTTTAAAAATAGCTACTCAGTTTTGTTCCTTTAGGGATTTCCTAAAGTATGTTCCTCTGAATATTAAATATTGTTCTCTCGGGATCCAAGGCAGTGGCAACCCACTCCAGTGTTCTTGCCTGGAGAATCCCAGGGATGGGGGAGCCTGGTGGGCTGCTGTCTATGGGGTCACTACTGACGTGACTTAGCAGCAGCAGCAGCAGCAGGATGTGCTACACCAAAAGGTGCATGGTAAATAAACTTGAGAAACTATTTATCCTTTTGTAGATTCTGAGTTCAGTTCACTATACTGAAAATTCTGAGAGGTCATGAAGTGGAGAAAACTTAGATTGACTGAATCACTTCAGCTATAGGGCTCTATAGAGCACATTATATTCAAAACACTTGGGTTCAAACACTGGTTCCACCCTTTCTATCAGTATGACCTTGGGTAAGTTAAATTTCTTGAGCTTCAGTTTCTTTACTTTTTCTGAAAAATGAGGACATTAATTTTAAGTGCCCTATGAGTTTGTTGAAAGGATTAGTCTACTCATGTGTAGTCTTTTACCTCAGTGAATGTCATATGGGAAATGCTATTTTTTTTAGCTATTTTTATTCCTGAAATTATTTGCATTTTTAGTATTTCTCATGACTTTGGAAAAATAGGGTGCAATATCCCACAGTAGATGAATTACTGTATTTTCTGGCATGATTATTCTTACACTTCATGTTTTCCTCTTTATTAGCATTCCACTGTAAATTTGCCAAGAATTGAACTAAAAAATATTAAAAATTCAGAGATGTGGAAAAACCCCTAAATATTTAGCACAGATATGTCTCAAGGATAATTTTAATTTTTAGCTACAGAGTAATATATGAAATATCTGTGACACTTTTTTACTAGCAACATAAGAATATTGATTGGACTTAGTGTGTTACTTTAAGGAGTAAAGTTTCACTAAAAGTATAAATTAGAACACAGAGAATGTGGTAGACATGTCTCCATTCACTTAAGGGTATCTTTGTAGAAATAAAAATGTAATTACAATGTATTTTTAGCTTTTCTCTTGGAAGACATTTGGTTTTCCAGTACATATTGAAGG
>SJYQ01000124.1:186725-205487 GCA_006410935.1 Redunca redunca | reverse complement strand
AGTGTACAAGCGTTCCCAAACATGAATCCCTTCCCACCTCCCACCCCATACCATCTCTCTGGGTCCTCCCCTTGCACCAGTCCCAAGCATCCTGCATCCTGCATCGGATATCGACTGGTGATTCGTTTCTTACTTGATAGTATACATGTTTCAATGCCATTCTCCCATCTCATCCCACCCTCTCCCTCTCTCTCTCCCCCAGAGTCCAAAAGTCCGCTCTATAGATCTGAGTCTCTTTTGTTGTCTCTCATATAGGGTCATCATCCCCATCTTTCTAAATTCCATATATATGCGTTAGTATACTATATTGGTGTTTTTCTTTCTGGCTTATTTCACTCTGTATAATCGGCTCCAGTTCCATCCATCTCCTTAGAACTGACTTTTCTTTCTTAAACTGTGTTTCTTCCCTATTTCATTCCCATCAGAGCTTTCTCTTCACCTGGGAGCCATACAATCTCAGGGAAGCTATTCCAGCTAAAGCCAATCAGTACATTCCTTCTTTCTTGTGACAGAGATGGAGGGTTAGAGAGTTAAATCAGTCCAATTACAGGGGATCTCAGTGTTCACTGGGGATGCTAGGTAAAGAGGCTTTAGGCAGATAATTGAGATAGAAAGAATTCAGGTATTTTGTGTCACTTTTAGACTCCTGGATCAGACTTCATTTGAAGTATCTGCATTTTTTATTTATGATATCCAACAAATTCTTTTCAGGTTTTAAAGGTAGCTTGAATTAAGTTTTTTGTTACTGTCAGGGAGGAAGAAATTTTCCTCTACCTTTCTAGATTTTTCTGGCTGGTCTAAAAATGAAATGTTATGAGACAGATTAACAAGAGAAAGTTAAACTAAGGTTTAATTCCCTGTATACATAGGAGAGACCCAGGAAAACTGAGTAACTCTCTAAAATGACTGAAGCCTTCATATTAAATACCATCTTCAACAGACAAAAGAGGATGCTGCATTAGGAGTTTGGGACCTCAAAGAAGAGGAAGGCAATTCACATGAAGAGGGAAAAGCAAATGTTTGGTACACAAATGTTTGCTGAGTCATGTAGAGACAAAGAGATGCAGAATAAATTCTGATTTCCAGAATTCTGCCAAGTTCCCCCAACTAAACCTAACCCGTACCATATTCTTTGTAGATATTTCTAGCAAAAGCTTAGAAACAGGCCCTCTTTGTAAATTCTTTTAGGCAGTTAGGGGAAGAGTCACTTTCTTCCTGAGTCTTTTTGGCAACTTTGCTCTCTTACATTATTTTCAAATAAAACCATTTATACTATTATTATATTATTATAATATCTGTTTTCATCTCAGTAAACATGGTGAGATAATTTCCTTAAGACTTTTTTTGTATGTCAGCAACGTTGTTTCATTTTCTTCCCATAGATAATATTTCTTGATTATTTCTGAGTGCTCTAGTATATTTTAAATTGCAGTCTAAAAGCTTGGTTTTGCATAAAGCATAGTAGTTTTTGATGTTAGCAATACTAGACTTTTTGAGTTAATGAATTTTCTCTTTTGTAATAGATCACTGTACTTTGTTATAAATCACTGTGTCCTTGGTATGCAAAAATGTAACTTTATCACTATGTTAAGACTAAATAGATCTTAAGGGGAACATTGGTGAAAAGATTTTCATTTGTTGGGCTGATGTTTTGCTGCTAAATCTCCATATTCCCTGCCCTTATAATGAATATAACTAGCATATAGGAGAAATAAGTATTAACCTTTAAGATTAATCATGTTAACCTTGGGTTAAATAAATTCCTTTCTTGATTGTAACTCACTACACCCTCACCCTATAGGAATGCAACTGTATCTGGTACCTTCAGAGGGTGGCGCCTGGTTTAAGAAAAAACACCCTTGGAAAAAATAAGTTTTTTGGTTAAATAACCGTTATCAGAAAGAAAGGGTCGTAAAATGTCAGCAGGCCTCATGGCCAGAAAATGATGTAAAGCCCCTAAAACCTTTTTTTTTCATACATTTATGTGAAGCACCTGATTTTGATAAAGGTCAGGACTGCTGACCCCTGTGTGACTCTGTATTCATCCCTATGTGTAACAAAAGGTATATAAGCAAACCTAAAAAATAAAGAAATGGGATCAGTTTCTGGAAAGACTGATTCCCCCGTGTCACTTCTTTCTTGCTCTCCGTTTTTCTGGCTGAATTTCCATCTGGAATATGGGTACTCACCAAGCCTGCTAATTTTGCCTGGGCTTCTAAGATCGAACCGGGGAGGCCTCAGTGCCTCCTCCCCTTCGGGAGAACGGAAAGACGGCTGTGGCCTACGTAGGTGGTGATTGGTATGCCACGTAAACCAAGTTATTCAGCCTCTTTTTCTCCACTAATATTTCCTACTACACTATCCGTTTCCAATCTCTCTCTATATCTGTAATTAAATAAGTTTTTTCCTAGGACGCCGATTCCATCCCCACCTTTAACCTGAATCCACCGGGGAAGGACCCCGGCAGAGAAATGCATGGTAGACTAAAGTAAAGAAATAGTAATAATAAATAATATTGATGCTCGTAAATTTTTATAGAGTAATTATTATGTTCCAGATGCAATTCTTTCTGTATATTGTCATGTATTATCTCATGAGGTAGCTATAAATATGATTCCAGTTTTATGGATGAGATAAAGGAGGCAGAGATACTGAGAAACTACCCCAAACAGTCAGTAGTGCATCTGGGATTTGAAATCAGGCGGTCTGGGTCCAGGGTCTGTGCTTATAACCAATACATTATACTGGTCCTTAATTATAACTGTATCCAGAATAAATAAAAGTGTAGCAAAATAGCTATGAATTATTAATATAAAAAATATTTGTTAGTTTTTAGAATTATATGAAATAAGTAGGTCAGTTGGCAGTTTCTAAGTGCTAGAGTTTCTGTCAGCTCAGGTTCTTAGGTGTGATTTACCTTGGTTTCTGGTTGGACTCAAGGCAAAAGAAACGATGATGATACACATGATTCCCTTTATTTTACCGCTGAGCAGTCACATTTTGGACTGTCTGATGCTGCATGTAGAGCTTTTTAATAACTACACAGTCATACTTAGGAAATCACATAGATGTTTATCTTCATGCACTAAAAATTTTACATAGAAGATCAGCACAAGTAGAGAGTTAAACAACCTACCACCTCTATACTGTTCAAAGGAGAGGGACAAGGAGTAGACTTGTTCACAATGACTTTAGGAATACATGCATGGTCATAGACTTGTTACAGCGTGCTGGAGTCAAGATCTAGGAAATCAGAGATGCAACTCAAAACTTTTTCAGCTAAAATCGTCTTCAGAAACCATCATTCTGTAAACAGCAGGGGGCATACTTTCTTTTCTAATCTCTTTTTCAACAGAGCTATCGACATCTGTTAAACTTTCCAGTGCTGTTGCTCTTTGCTTCTTGCACATATATAACTCGCAGTTTGGGGAAATTCATGAATAGTTTATGCTCATCTGGATGAAATAACTCATAATTTTGTATCTCTGAAATGTTTGAGAAATTATTAGACATTAACATTCAGACATGTGAAACCTAAGTCAGAGGATTTCTGGTTTAACTTGGAAAGCATAAGTAAACTATATATCTAAATAAAGCAAAGTGATGGAAAGCAGTAGGCATTTTACATATTTTTAGAGACTGGTAGAATATGACATTTTGAGATGTATTGAGAAGAGTAATCATAGTGATTTCCCTTTCCAACAGGTTTTGCATGACTATGGCTTTGAATCTTACAATAGTTAGAAAGATTTGTTAGTAAGAACCCATTGTGATGCCACTTATTTTAGTATCTAATCATAAATCTCTTTGTTCCATGTGTCAAAGTTTTGTCTTATCATCATGATGAGTAGCTCTTGAATACAGGGATGGGGCATCTTTTAGAGGACTAGGGCCCTGGTTGGAGCCCATTCATTACTTCTTATTAAGCTGAATGAAAGAATTGTCTGAAAGTGGGGTTTTCCACACATATCATTACATCTCCCTTGCACTCTCCTTATCCTTCCCCAAGTTATCTGTCCTGTGTTCAGTGTGCGCGTGCCATATCTATGCCAAATCTCAGCGGTCAGTAACAAAACTGGAAAGACAAGAGACATTATTCGGCGGTTCTTTAGCTTTTTGTGGAAAATTTTTTTGAAACCCTATCATTTATTATGTGCTAAATACTTTGCAGAAGTTATTTGCTTAAATTTACAATAACTCTGCAGTCATATACTCTACCTTTGAGCTATACGCTTTCACAATAACTCTATGAATTAGGTACTATTATTTTCTCATTTTATAGAAGACACGGAAACTTTAAACTGATAAGTGATAGAACCAGCACTGTGCTATATTCCTAGTGTCTGCTGGCCATAGCCTCTCAGAGGTGCAATGAACACTCTGTCATATTAGGAAGATTGTCTCCAAAGCACCAATCATCTTTTCCCCAGGAAGCACATAAGTATATTAAGATATTAACTCTAAATTAATATCCACAAGGTAAATATTTATTTTTCGGTTCATTCTTCATTTTGCTTCTGTAGTTTGAAAAATAACAGATTATAATTTCTTCCTAAAAATGTGAATCTAAAATTAATCAATATCTTAGGATATTTTTCTCCTTAGAAAGATATTCAAAGATTTAGAATCTTAGACAAAACCAATTCTGTTGTATTTATGAAATGAGAAGTAAGCTAAAAATGATTTTAGAAGGTACATTTGTTAATTTAGAACATTTTTTTCAAGGATTTGGTTCAATTTTGAAATAGTGCCATAAAGCCTCTTAAAATCATTTAAGACTGGAAATCTCATCCATGTTGTGGAGTGTCTTCAAGTTGTGCCAGAATCTCACCACTCTCAAGATTTGCCTTTTCTGTCTGAAGTGCAGTGTGACCACCTCCTGTTTTCCCCTCCAAGTGCCTCCCATGGAATTTCTTGAAAAATAAAGCAACGTTTCAACCCACACTTTAATGAGTGGACTGGAATCCCTATCCCTTTAGATATCTCAGTAGTGACTCATAGAATTGTCTAGCCCTTGCTTTCCTAACATTTTCCATTCACTGTAAGTTATTTCTTCATCTTTGGCTGCTCAAAAGTGCTTTTCATGTCTGCCAGCTGAAGAACTAGAAATAAATGAGACCTATAGTTTCGAATTTGAATGTGCTATTTGAGCTTTTCTAACACAGCCCTAGTAATCTGGTGTTTGGCAGAAGTACCATCTGAAAATGGACAGTTAGGATGCAATTAAGAGCTGCTTGACTATAATTTACTAAATGCAATGCCAAACTGTGCAATCTGACCTGCCTGTGCCATTTAATGCTCTCTTCCATCTTCAGTCATTTGTTGCATCACATGTGAGCTTCTGTGGAGTCACCCTTAGGCCACTGAAAGAAGCCAGACACTGAATTTCAAGTTATCTAATTAAATAAATGGCTGCCCGGTGAAATAAAGTCATGTTAGAAACATATACCAAAAGGGATGTTAGGATACAGACACAAAATGAGTTCCTTTGGAAAACTTGAGGAATAGGCAACATTCTAATTAACTGATAGGTTCAACCAGAAATGTTCATACCTCAGCCAGTCACTCACTTGCTTCATGGAAAGATTCTCTCAGTTCAGTTCAGTCACTCAGTAGTGTTCGACTCTTTGTGACCCCATGGACTGCAGCATGCCAGGCTTCTCTGTCCATCACCAACTCCCAGAGCTTGCTCCAACTCATGTCCATCGAGTCAGTGATGCCATCCAATCATCTCATCCTCTGTAGTCTAGTTATAGTTTAAAAAGCTAAAAATAAGGTGAAGTATTATTAGTAGTGAAAGAAATTAATCTCTAAAGGACATTATATTTTATCAAAGGAATTTTCCCAGAATACACATCTTGAAAAATCATTTCACTTTTACTTCAAAGGGCCACTTTGCCAATTAGTCTGAAATTATGTCTTTGACATCGTGCCTGGTTGGACTTGATGTTGCTGGTGGAAAGATGTCAAGTTAGGTGACCTAGCATCATTCTATTCCTGTCTTGGTAGTTGTAATATGTGACCTTCTGGAAACCAGTTATTTCATGTCAATTTTAGTTTTTCTTTGTATAAAATGAAAATAATAGTTCTTGTTTTGCATATCCTATAGAGTTTTTTGTTGACTGTATAGAGCTTCTCCATCTTTGGCTGCAAAGAATATAATCAGTCTGATTTTGGTGCTGACCATCTGGTGATGTCCATGTGTAGAGTCTTCTCTTGTGTTGTTGGAAGAGGGTGTTTGCTATGACCAGTGCATTTTCTTGGTAAAACTCTATTAATCTTTGCCCTGCTTCATTCCACATTCCAAGGCCTAATTTGCCTGTTACTCCAGGTGTTTCTTGACTTCCTACTTTAGCATTCCAGTCCCCTATAATGAAAAGGACATCTTTTTTGGGTGTTAGTTCTAAAAGGTCTTGTAGGTCTTCATAGAAACATTCAACTTCAGCTTCTTCAGCATTACTGGTTGGGGCATAGACTTGGATTACTGTGATATTGAATGGTTTGCCTTAGAGACGAACAGAGATCATTCTGTCATTTTTGAGATTGCATACAAGTACTGCATTTCAGACTCTTTTGTTGACCATGATGGCTACTCCATTTTTTCTGAGGGATTCCTGCCCGCAGTAGTAGATATAATGGTCATCTGAGTTAAATTCACCCATTCCAGTCCATTTTAGTTCGCTGATTCCTAGACTGTCGACGTTCACCCTTGCCATCTCTTGTTTGACCACTTCCAATTTNGCCAAGGAATGCTCACACTACCGCACAATTGCACTCATCTCACATGCTAGTAAAATAATGCTCAAAATTCTCCAAGCCAGGCTTCAGCAAAACGTGAACCATGAAATCCCTGATGTTCAAGCTGGTTTTAGAAAAGGCAGAGGAACCAGAGATCAAATTGCCAACATCTGCTGGATCATGGAAAAAGCAAGAGAGTTCCAGAAAAACATCTATTTCTGCTTTATTGACTATGCCAAAGCCTTTGACTGTGTGGATCACAATAAACTATGGAAAATTCTGAAAGAGATGGGAATACCAGACCACCTTAGCTGCCTCTTGAGAAATCTGTATGCAGGTCAAGAAGCAACAGTTAGAACTGGACATGGAACAACAGACTGGTTCCAAATATGGAAAGGAGTATGTCAAGGCTGTATATTGTTACCCTGCTTATTTAACTTGTATGCAGAGTACATCATGAGAAACGCTGGACTGGAAGAAACACAAACTGGAATCAAGATTGCTGGGAGAAATATCAATAACCTCAGATATGCAGATGATACCACCTTTATAGCAGAAAGTGAAGAGGAACTAAAAAGCCTCTTGATGAAAGTGAAAGAGGAGAGTGAAAAAGTTGGCTTAAAGCTCAACATTCAGAAAACGAAGATCATGGCATCTGGTCCCATCACTTCATGGGAAATAGATGGGGAAACAGTGGAAACAGTGTCAGACTTTATATTTTGGGGCTCCAAAATCACTGCAGATGGTGAGTGCAGGCATGAAATTAAAAGACACTTATTCCTTGGAAGAAAAGTTAAGACCAACCTAGATAGTATATTAAAAAGTAGAGACATTACTTTGCCGACTAAGGTCCATCTAGTCAAGGCTATGATTTTTCCAGTAGTCATTTATGGATGTGAGAGTTGGACTGTGAAGAAAGCTGAGCTCCAAAGAACTGATGCTTTTGAACTGTGGTGTTGGAGAAGACTCTTGAGAGTCCCTTGGACTGCAAGGAGATCCAACCAGTCCATTCTGAAGGAGATCAGCCCTGGGATTTCTTTGGAAGGAATGATGCTAAATCTGAAACTCCAATTCTTTGGTCACTTCATGCGAAGAGTTGACTCATTGGAAAAGACTCTGATGCTGGGAGGGATTAGGGACAGGAGGAGAAGGGGATGACAGAGGATGAGATGGCTGGATGGCATCACGGACTCGATGGACGGGAAGTCTGAGTGAACTCTGGGAGTTGGTGATGGACAGGGAGGCCTGGCGTGCTGCGATTCATGGGGTCGCAAAGAGTCGGACACGACTGAGCGACTGAACTGAATAGGGTTTTTGTGAGCACCAGATGAAATGATACTAATGAGAAACTGCGTTACCAGTGTAGGTTAGAAGTTGAGGGGCCCTTTCAAATCGTCTTAACTTTGTCTAGAGGTGCAAGACCTGAAATTACAAGCAGTGTTTGATGTTGATAAGTTCAGGACTTTATATGTATAAGTGTGATTTTTCAGGCCTTTGGAGAAGTTTTAATGTATGATGTGGCGTTTGGGGAACAGTACCAATGTTTGCCACAGTGGCCCATCTCAGAAAACAGATGCTTACATTCAAGACCAGCGGCCAGCAGAGAGGTTCACCCGGTCTTGCTCCATCTTTAATTTTTCTCCTTTGAAAGATACAGCATCAAGAGAATGCTTTCCCAGTCTTTCTCATACACTCACTCATACATTCATGAATGCTTACACAATAGTACACTGGAGGCTAACTCAGAGGTGTCCTTATGTATATCACACAGGAACGGTTTCATAAGATAAACAAGTAAGTGAAATCAACCAGAACAACTCCAATTAAACATCAGCAAAATGTTCGTTATCCAAGCATGCCTTATATTTTGGTCAGTCCTTGGTTTGTTTCAAGGACTCTGTCTATATGGCTGTGGCATTTCAAGGACTGTCTGTATATAGTTGAGGAACACTCAACTATTGAAAATGGAATCAAAAGACTTTGGTATTCCAATGCAAGCTATTGCATTTAGAATGCATAAACAACATGGTCTTGCCATGTAGCATGGGGACCTATATCCAGTCTCCTGGGATAAACCATAACGGAAAATAATATTTAAAAAAGAATGTATATGTGTAAAATGGAGTCACTTTGCTGTACAACAGAGATTGGCACAAATTTGTAAATCAACTATACTTCAATTAAAAAAAAAAGACTTTTGTATTCTTAATAAACATGGCATTTGGCAACCCACTCGAGTACTCTTGCCTGGAAAATCCCAGGATGGAGGAGCCTGGTATGTTGCCGTCTCTGGGGTCGCACAGAATTGGACACAACTGAAGCGACTTAGCAGCAGTAGTAAAGAATTCAGCTGCCAATGCAGGAGACATAAGATTCCTGGGTTGGGAAGATCCCCTGGAGGAGGGCATGGCAATCTGCTCCAGTATTCTTGCCTGGAGAATCCCATGGACAGAGGATCCTGGCAGGTTATAGTGCATTCAGTTCAGCTCAGTTCAGTCACTCAGTCGTGTCCCACTCTGCGACCCCATGAATCACAGCACGCCAGGCCTCCCTGTCCATCACCATCTCCTGGAGTTCACTCAGACTCACGTCCATCGAGTCCGTGATGCCATCTAGCCATCTCATCTTGGGTCGTCCCCTTCTCCTCCTGCCCCCAATATCTCCCAGCATCAGAGTCTTTTCCAGTGAGTCAACTCTTTGTACGAGGTGGCCAAAGTACTGGAGCTTCAGCTTTAGCATCATTCCTTCCAAAGAAATCCCAGGGTTGATCTCCTTCAGAATGGACTGGTTGGATCTCCTTGCAGTCCAAGGGACTCTCAAGAGTCTTCTCCAACACCACAGTTCAAAAGCATCAATTCTTCAGCACTCAGCCTTCTTCATAGTCCAACTCTCACATCCATACATGACCACAGGAAAAACCATAGCCTTGACTAGACGGACCTTAGTTATAGTGCATAGGGTTGCAAAAAGTTGGACACAACTGTGGCGACTTGGCATACATGCATGCAATTCTACTTTGAAGAATACTCCTTGGAAGAAAAGTTCTGACCAACCTAGACAACATGTTAAAAAGCAGAGACATTACTTTGCCAACAAAGGTTAATCTAGACAAAGCTATGTCTTTCCAGTAGTCATGTATGGATGTTAGAGTTGGATTATAAAGAAAGCTGAGCACAGAAGAATTGATGCTTTTGAACTGTGGTGTTGCAGAAGACTCTTGAGAGTCCCTTAGACTGCAAGGAGATCCAACCAGTCCATCCTAAAGGAAATCAGTCCTGAATATTCATTGGAAGAACTGATGCTGAAGCTGAAACTTGGATACTTGGGCCACCCAATGCAAAGAAAGGACTCAGAAAAGACCCTGATGCTAGGTAAGATTGAAGGTGGGAGGAGAAGGGGATGACAGAGGATGAGATGGTTGGATGGCATCACCTACTTAATGGGCATGAATTTGAGTAAACTCTGGGAGTTGGTGATGGACAGGGAGGCCTGGTATGCTGCAGTCCACAGGATCGCAAAGAGCTGGACATGACTGAGCAACTGGACTGAACTGATAACATCAAATGAGGTTTGATAAGAGAAAACCTGTGGAATAGCAAAATTCAGTAAGCTCCTCCTTCTTTTACAGAGCTTGAGAAATTCTGCTATTTTTATTTTACAGTTAATACTTCATTATCTCTTACATTTGAATGAGGCATTCTTAACATTTTTAGCTCTATTTACAGGCTTCCCTAGTGGTGCAGAGGTTAAAGCAACTGCCTGCAATGTGGGAGACCTGAGTTCGATCCCTGGGTTGGGAAGATCCCCTGGAGAAGGAAATGGCAACCCACTTCAGTATCCTTGCCTGGAGAATCCCATGGACGGAGGAGCTTTGCGGGCTACAGTCCACAGGTCACAAAGAGTCGGACACCCCTGAGCGACTTCACTTTCACTTTCACAGACCTATGCCTGTATAAAAGTCTGTTTCCAGATGGCATATTAATCTGAACTATAGGCTGCAAGAGCCTTGTTATTAATCTTGAGAACTGAAGTATGTTAGTCAGGACAGGATAGGTTATACTTATCAAATCTCAGTGGACTTGAATCCAAAGAGTTTACTTCATACTGTGTGTTTATTGTGAGTCAACATTAGAGCCTTGCTCATTGATGTCACTCAGGGGTCTAGAGTGACAGACAGCTGCCTGAACATGAATGGTCCCCTTGCCAGAAGGAAGAACTTATGCAGAATCTCATATTGGCTTGTAAGTGACATGTATGACTTTTGTTAACAATCTTTTGACCAGGATGTCACATGCTCTACCCAACCAAAAGAGAACTAGGAAGTGTAATTTGCTATGTGTCTAGTATGGAAGTAGGTAGAACCAGAAATATTTGGTAAATAACTCTAATGACTACCCACAGTGAGAACAACTTTTAAAGAAATTAAAAACAATATTTTTTGAGAACTATGTGTCAAGTCCTGTGCTAAATTATTTCCCTGCCTTCTTTCATGTTGATTACACAATGAGCCTGTGGGATGAGTTGTTTTATGTCCGTTTTTAAAACTGGGAAGATATATGAGCCAGTTTAAGTTGCTTGTCCAAGACATCAGAGTCAGTGAGTGGTCAAGTCAGATCTTCCTGACCCCAGACAGCAACTGTTATCATGCTTCACTCTTCAAAAGTATCCATGGCTGTCTGTGATCACATTTACCATGATAAGTATCATGATGGAGCTCTGTACATTTCCTGTGTTATCCACGACAGCGTTTCACCCTTTCATTTCTAAAAAGAGGAGCCTGGGGAAGAAAGGCCAACCCATTGGCTCAAGATGTATATCCCAAGGCAACTGGAAGGGTGTCATCTATTCTTAAAATTCTGGTTCCAACTAGTTAGGCTAAGTAGCATTATTCTCTGTAAGGTAATTTTAGTACATTTTTCCAGATTAATGGTGAATGTGGATAAGAATGGAGAACAACTTTGGATTCATGTGGTAGTTTTTCAAATTGCTAGGATGATTTTTAGGCTCATATTTTAAAAAAATAAACTTTTAAGTTTAGATTAATTCTATTTGTAGAAAAGTTGTGAAGGTGGTACAGAGTTTCCATATGCCTCACATCTAATTTCCTATATTGTTAATATCTTACTTTATTATAGCATATTTGTCACAATTAATGAATCAATATTGACAGATTATTATTGAATAACGTTGCTTTCCAAGTAGCACTAGTGGTAAAGAACCCACTTGCCAGTGAAGGAGGCATAAGAGACGCAGTTTCCATCCCTGGGTTGGGACGATCCCCTCGAGGAGGTAATGACAACCAGTCCAGTATACTTACCTGAAGAATCCCGTGGACAGAGGAGCCTGGCAGGCTACAGTCAGTAGGGTTGCAAAGAGACAGACATGACTGAAGCAATTTGGCACAAATGCATACTTTATTCAGATTTCCTTAGTTTTTTTAAAATTTATTTATATTTTTATTGAAGGATGATTGCTTTACAGAATTTTGTTGTTTTCTGTCAAACCTCAACATGAACTGGATATGGAACATGCTCTGCTGTATGAAGCACAAGCTGGAATCAAGATTTCTGGGAGAAATATCAGTAACCTCAGATACACAGATGACACCACCCTTATGGCTGAAAATGAAGAAGAAATAACGAGCTTCATGATGCAAGGAGCGTGAAAAAGCTGGCTTAAAACTCAACATTAAAAAAACTAAGATTATGGTATCCAGTCCCATCACTTCATGGCAAATGGATGGGGAAACAGTGGATACAGTGAGAGACTTTTTGGGGGGCTCCAAAATCACTGCAGATAGTGACTGCAGCCATGAAATCAAAAGACACTTGCTTATTGGAAGAAAAGCTATGACCAGCCTAGACAGCATATTAAAAAGCAGAGACATTACTTTGCCAACAAAAGTCTGCCTAGCAAAAGCTATGGTTTTTCCAGTAGTCATGTATGGATGTGACAGTTGGACTATAGAAAGCTGAGCACCGAAGAACTGCTGCTTTTGAACGGTGGTGTTGGAGAAGACTCTTGAGAGTCCCTTGAACTGCAAGGAGATCCAAACAGTCCATCCTAAAGGAAATCAGTTCTGAATGTTAATTGGAAGAACTGATGTTGAAGCTGAAACTCCAATACTTTGGCCACCTGATGCAAAGAGCTGACTCATTGGAAGAGATCTTGATGCTGGAAAAGATTGAAGGCAGGAAGAAAAGGGGATGACAGAGGATGAAATTGTTGGATGGCATCATCAACTTGATGGACATGCATTTGAGCAAGCTCTGGGAATTGGTGATGGACAGAGAAGCCTGGTGTGCTGCAGTCCATGGGCTGCAAAGAGTCAGACATGACTGAGTGACTGAACTGACTGGTCAGGTATTTTGTAGAATACTTCAATTGGTATTTGTGTAACATTTGTCTTAATGATTAAGCTGGAGTTATGGGTGCTTTGGAAAAAGACCACAGATTAAGTTCAGCTCATATTCTGCTCTTTCAGAAATTTCATAGGCCTTTTATTTTTCTTTTCTTTAAATTTTCTCTGCTTTGCTTCCCTTTATCTTTCTTTCCTTTTCCAGTCCCCTTTCAATTTTCTTTTCTTTTTCCCTATTTTTCTCCCTCTTACCTTTCTCTTTCCTTCCTCTTTATTTCCAAACAAGTCAACAACATTTACTAGTAGTAATGTATTTTCCTTGTACATGAACATTCCATGGTTCTTTATTCACCACGTTTAACTAAAATAATTAACTATGTGTTTTTGTTGACAGAGGAGGCAAATTTATACAGTCGTTGAGTTGAATAGGCAGCCCTTGAGTGCTGTTTCTCAGATTTTGTATTTTAGGTTTAAGCAACTAAGGTGCCTAATTTGTACAATAACTATCATAGACTTTGTAGTTGTTGTTGCTCTTGATATTGATTTTAACAGGAAATATGATGCACATCATTTAAAGAATCTATAATTAGGATTTTGCATTTATTCTAGATTTTAGATCTTTTTGGAGTATTCAGAGATCATCAGGTACAAAAACTCTATTGAGTCAAGCAATTGACTTTGATCCCACTTACATGTAGTAATCTTTTAATATCTTGCTCTGAGAGCAAAGTCACTGACCTAGAAAAGATGAATCCAAGCATTCATACAGTCAGAATGGACGGTAGCATGTCAAGAATGGAAGGTAGCATGTGTACAAATGTTGTGCTAAAAATTAGTCCATTTTATTTCCATATCTTATAGACAAAAACAAGCTCATCATTTTATGTCCTGTTACATAAACTTTCTTAGAGTTAATACATGTTTTCCATTAGCCTCTCTGCTTAATAATATTCTTTACTCTGATCATAGTTTTATTATTTCCATCTTATAAGTGCAAAAGCTGATAGCAAGTGGCTCCATCAGAAAGAAACTGGAAGCAGGGTATAAGAGTGAAATTAACCATTCCAGTTCCAAACATTTATATTTGTTTTATAATATCATGCTTCTTTTGAAATGTTTTCTATCATTTTATCTTATCAATGTTAATATGATTCATAGTGTGAGGTCCCACTTCCTGCCTCTCCTATATAAAGGATTCTTAGGTCAGAGGACACCGACCTACTACTGGGTCTACTTACTGATTAGCTAGTATCTATCTGGGTCATTGCTTACTGAATGACAGTACTTAGTATCATAATTCCTCAATGCTTCAGACTAGTTTTGCTGGAAGTAGCATCAAAACTAACTTCCACACTCCCTTGCAGCTAACACAGGTCTGACCAATGAGAGAGAGATGAAAGTTTAATGGGATATTTTGTGTAGTTGTTTAACTGGGTGTTTGGGTGAAGTCTACCTTCCTGGAGATGGGGATGGATGTGGAACAGCCATCTCTTAACCCCGAAGGTATGGAATATGCTGATAATGCTGTGTTGTTGCTGCACCGCCATAAGACTGCTAAATTCTAAATTTAAAATTAGAGAAAAAAAGCTTAAAATTCTTTTTGATGACACTGTAATTGGATTCATGATATACATATATGAATGTAATTCTCAATGTGTATATTTCTTGGTTACTGTGGCAGTGGCAGAGGCTGTTCATGCCCTGGAGCTTCCAGAGGTACAGCAGGTGATGTGTGGATGAGATGAGCGTATTTAAAGGGCCAAGGATGGAGTGGAAACCTCCCCTTATGACCTTTAATATTTTGTGCCTTGACTTCATATCACTAGGGACTCTCTGGTCTTTGTATTTTAGACCTTGATCCACTTTGATCCTTTGGCAACTTATGGAATTTAACACCCAGATTTCTTCTAAAGATTCTGGTAAATTATCTCTCATTTCTGCCTTCCACTCGGTCATCCCTGTCCCATTTCCTGACCTAATGAGAGAAGGCTTTCCATTTTTATACGTCAAACACGCAAACAGCCTTTGCAGTTGGTTGCTGATCCTCTGCTTAGACTGTTCTCTTTGCATATATCCATATACCTCATTGGCTTACTTCCTTCAGGTCTCTGCTCAAGTTTTGTTCAGAGAGGCCTTCCCTGACTACCCCTTACCTTCTTTATTCTTTTTAATAGCCCTTATATACTTTCTAGTTTCCCTATTGTTTCAGAGGAATATATTCCTATCATTTCAGAAGAATATAATTCACCCCAAATCAGTCTTTGCTTTGTACATTGCTACATCTCCTTACCCTTCATGAATCACAGCCTTGTCATGGCAAATGGCCTTGTGTCACTCAGTGAAGCTATGAGCCGTGCCGTGCAGGGCCACCCAAGATGGATGGGTCATAGTGAAGAGTTCTGACAAAATGTGGTCCACTGGAGGAGGGAATAGCAAACTGTTTCAGTATTCTTGCCACCAGAATCTCATGAACATTATGAAAAGGCAAAAATATATGACTCCAGAAGGTGGGCCCCCCAGGTCAGAAGGTGTCCAATATACTATTGGGGAAGAACAGAGGGTAATTACTAATAGTAATAGCTTCAGAAAGAATGAAGCGGCTGGGCCAAAGCAGAAATGATGCTCAGTTGTGGTGTGTTTGTTGATGAAAGTAAAGTCCATTGCTGTAAAGAACAATAGTACATAGGAACCTGAAATGTTAGGTCTATGTATCAAGGTAAATTAGGCATTGTGCACTCTCAAAAATGACAGAATGATCTCGGTTTGTTTCCAAGGCAAACCATTCACCATCATAGTTATCCAAGTCTCTGCCCCAACCACTGATGCTGAGGAAGCTGAAGACTGGAATGTAAAAGTAGGGAGTCAAGAGATACCTGGAGTAATATGCAAGTTTGGCCTTGGAGTACAAATGAAGCCCGGAAAAGGCTAACAGAGTTTTGCCAAGAGAAAACACTGGTCACAGCAAACACCCTCTTCCAACAACACAAGAGAAGACTCTACACATGGACATCACCAGATGCTCATCACCGTCTTTGCAGGCAAAGATGGAGAAGTTCTATACAGTCAGCAAAAACAAGACCAGGAGCTGACTGTAGCTCAGATCATGAACTCCTTTTTGGGAAATTCAAGCTTAAATTGAAGAAAGTGGGGAAAACCACTAGGCCATTCAGGTATGACTAAATCAAATCCCTTATGATTATACAGTAGACATGATGAGTAGATTCAAGGGATTAGATCTGGTAGACAGACTGCCTAAAGAACTGTGGACAGAGGTTCGTAACATTGTATAGGAAGCAGTGACCAACACCATCCCAAAGGAAAAGAAATGCAAGAAGGCAAAGTGGTTGTCTGAGGAGGCTTAATGAATAGCTTAGGAAAGAAGTGAAGAGAAAAGCAAGGGAGAAAGGGAAAGATATACCCAACTGAGTGTAGAGTTCCAGAGAATTGCAAGGAGAGTTGAGGCCTTCTTAAATGAGCAATGTGAAAAATTAGAAGAAAACAATAGAATGGGAAAGACCAGAGATCTTTTCAAGAAAATTAGAGATATCAAGAGAACATTTCATGCAAGGATGGGCATGATAAAGGACAGAAAATGTAAGGACCTAACAGAAGAAGAGATTAAAAACAGGTGGCAAGAATACACAGAAAAACTATACAAAAAATATCTCAATTAGTTGGATAACCACAATGGTGTTGTCACTCACCTAGACCTGGACATCATGGAATATGAAGTCAAGTGGGCCTGAGGAAGCATTACTATGAACAAAGCTAGTGGAGGTGATGGAATTCAAGCTGAGCTATTTCAAATCCTAAAAGATGATGCTGTGGAAGTGCTGTACTCAATATGTCAGCAGATTTGGAACATTCAGCAGTGTCTAGATGCATGGAAAAGTTCAGTTTTCATTCCAACCCCAAAGAAGGACAATGCCAAAGAATGTTAAAGCTATTGTACAATTTCACTCATTTTATATGCTAGCAAGGTTATGCTCAAAATCCTTCAAGCAAGGATTCAAAAGTATGTGAACTGAGAAATTTCAGATTGCAAGCTGGGTTGAGAAAAAGTAGAGGATCCAGACATCAAATAGCCAACATTAGCAGGATCATAGAGAAACAAAGGAATTCTAGAAAAACATCTACTTCTGCCTCATTGATTACGCTAAAGCCTTTGACTGTGTGGATCACAACACATTGTGGAAAATTCTTAAAGAGATGGGAATATTAGACCACCTTACCTGTCTCCTGAGAAACCTCAGTCAAGAAGCAGCAGTTAGAGCTGAACACGGAAAAATGGACTCATTCAAAATTGGGAAATGAGTATGAAAGGGTGCATATTGTCAACCTGCTTATTTAACTTCTATGCAGAATTTTTTTTTTTTTTTTTAGTCACTAAGTCGTGCTGAGTCTTTTGAGATCCCATGAATTGTAGCATACCAGGCTCCTCTGTCCATGTGATTTCCTAGCAAGAATACTGGAGTGGGTTGCCATTTCCTTCTCTAGGAGATCTTTCCAACCCACAGATCAGTTCTGCGTCTCTAGCATTGGCAGGTGGATTCTTCACCACTGAGCCATCAGGGGTGTCCCGGTGCAGAGTACATCATACAAAATGCTGGGCTGGATAAATCACAAGCTGGAATCGATTCCCAGGAGAAACATCAACAACCTCAGATATGCAGGTGATATCACCATAATGGCAGAAAGTGAAGAACTACTAAAGAGCCTCTTGAAGAGGGTGAGAGAGCTAAAGAGGGTGAAATAGAGGAATGTGAAAAAGCTGACTTGAAACTCAACATTAATAAAACTAAGATCATGGCTTTTGGTTCCACCACCTCATGGCAAATAGAAGGGGGAAAAGTGGAAACAGTGACAGATTTTATTTGCTTGAGCTCCAAAATCAGTGCAGATGGTGACTGCAGCCATGAAATTAAAAGATGCTTGCTCTTTGGAAGGAAAGCTATGACAAACCTAGAGAACATATTAAAAAGCAGAGGCATCACTTTGCTGATAAAAGCCCATATAGTCAAAACTATGGTTTTTCCAGTAGTTATGTACAGATTTGAGAGTTGGGCCATAAAGAAGACTGAGCACTAAAGTATTGATACTTTTGAATTGTGTGGTGCTGGAGGACTGCAAGGAGATCAAACCAGTCAATCCTCAAGGAAATAAACCCTGAATATTCATTAGAAACACTGATGCTGAAACTGAAGCTCTAATATTTTTGCCACCTGATGCAAAGTGATGACTCCCTGGAAAAAGACCCTGATGCTTGGAGAGATTGAAGGCAAAATGAGAAGTGGGTGGCAGAGGATGAGATGGTTGGGTAGCATCACCAGCTCACTGGACATGAATCTGAGCAAACCCTGGGAGATAATTAAAGAGGGGAGCTGGGCATGCTGAGGTCATGGGATTGCAAACACGACTTTGCGACTGAACAGCATCAACAATAAAAAAGAACTCATTAGATGTAGTATACACTCAGTAAATATTTGTTGAATGAGCAAGGTTTTTTTGTTTTTTTGTGTGTGTGTTTATTTTTTGCATATAGCTGACCTTACTGTTCTTCAGTTCAGTTCAGTCACTCAGTCGTATCCGACTCTTTGAGACCCCATGAATCGCAGCACGCCAGGCCTCCCTGTCCATCACCATCTCCCGGAGTTCACTCAGACTCA
>SJYQ01000124.1:172392-184836 GCA_006410935.1 Redunca redunca | reverse complement strand
ATTAAATCTAGTTTATTTCATGAATATAAGTGAAACTTATCTTAGGTTATTTCTTGTAAATGTCTCTGATAATTATAAAAGAAATCTAAGCCATCTTCCTAAAAATGGTATAAGATAATCACATTTTAACCAATCTGCTGCTCTCTGGAAACCTCCATTGTAATAACCAATCATTGTAAAGATAAAACAGCTTCTCCATTTTCATTTTGTAAACCATTAATGACTCTTGAACTTCATATTAAATTTAAATTTGAAAGCTTCCAGTTGAGAAGTGTTTTTACACCCTACAATAAACTCTTACTATCTAATCAGTTCAGTTCAGTCTCTCAGTCATGTCTGACTCTTTTTAACCCATGGACTGCAGCATGCCAGGCTTCCCTGTTCATCAACAACTCCCCAGAGCTTGCTCAAACTCATGTCCGTTGAGTCGGTGATCCAATTCACCATCCAACCATCTCATCTTCTGTAATCCCCTTCTCCTCTGACCTTCTATCTTTCCCAGCATCAGGGTCTTGTCCAATGAGTCAGTTCTTCACATCAGGTGGACAAAGTATTGGAGTTTCAGCCTCAGCATCAGTCCTTCCAATGAATATTCAGGACTGATTTCCTTTAGAATTGATTGGTTTGATCACCTTGCAGTCCAAGGGACTCTCAAGAGTTTTCTCCAACACCACAGTTCAAAAACATCAGTTCTTCAGCATCCAGCCTTCTTTATGGTCCCAAGTCTCACATCCATACATGACTGCTGGAAAAACCGTGGCTTTGACTATATGGCCCTTTGTCGGTAAAGTAATGTCTCTGCTTTTTAATATGCCGTCTAGGTTTGTCAGAGGCTTCTACTAATAGAAGGCCCATCATATCCATGGATGTGGAATTTGTAGACATGGAACTAAAGAAAAATGGAGACTTTGGTTTTGAAAAAGCACAAAGTGTGCCAAATAGAATACAGGAAATATCCAACATCAAACCCTCTCTAATGAATATTAAGAGTGACGGCAAAGAAAAAATTCTAAATGCTGTTTGAAGGTAGGGCTTGTGTCTTCTAATATTTTATTTTCTAATTCTTCCCAAAGTATGCTTTGCAGATTGTTGACATGCAATATTTTTTGGATTGACTGAATGTTCTTAATTATTAACCAAACAAGAAGGCAACACCATCCACTATTCCCCAGCAAGATTTCCTGAATAAAAACCAAGAAGATGGAAAACTCCACTGTCCCTGAAAAATGACTTAACTAATTAATTTTCCAGAAAGTATTTTAAAAAAGATTCCATGTGGGAAGTTAAATAATTTTTTTTCTAAATCTAGCTATTCCTGTCCCAATGTCTGGCCAGTAACGGTATATCTAGTTCAGCTCACAAAGAAGAAGACTATAATAAAGACACTATCAAATTGTGATTTGAAAGAAATGTGGCAGAAAATATTTCCTAAAATTGTAAAAGTTGTAATTTTTTTATTTAGTCAGCAAAATTTTAACTGAAATACAATGATTTGTGCATACATGCACATATATTTAAAACATTTATTTTCCTGGTAGTATGAAAACTCAGGTACATCTCCCATTGGGTCACACTTCTGGAACTAACCTTAAGGAAATCATTTGCACAATGCTGCTGCTACTGCTGCTAAGTCACCTCAGTCGTGTCCGACTCTGTGTGACCCCATAGACGGCAGCCCACCAGGCTCCTCTGTCCCTGGGATTCTCCAGGCAAGAACACTGGAATGAGTTGCCATTTCCTTCTCCAATGCCTGAAAGTGAAAAGTGAAGTCTCTCAGTTGTGTCCGACCCTTAGCGACCTCATGGACTGCAGCCCACCAGGCTCCTCCATCCATGGGATTTTTCAGGCAAGAGTACTGGAGTGGGGTGCCACTGCCTTCTCCACATTTGCACAATAGTTCCTGTTTAAATATGTTTTAAACGACCTCTTGATGGTTAGGTTATGATAATATCTGAGAGGCAACTTGAAATCAAACCAAAGAATTGGTTAAGAAGACATTTAAGCTAAATTATATCCAACAATTAACTTAGATATAAATATAACTCTTTACATTTATCTTAAAATGAGTTTCCTTCCTAGGAAATGATATTTATCTAAGCATGTTTGTCTGCAGTCAAGGTCCTAGTTAACCTTCTGGTCATCTCTTACTCCCCTGAATAATTTACACTGGTCAAAAATTTCAAATCAAAACTAATCATTTGACTGTAGGATCTCTCAGAGGCTTCCACTTTGCTTCAAGTAAAAAATCTACTTTTATTCAAATATAATTTTAGACCCAGAGTTTGTTTGCTGCACTACCTTTTTGATGCTGATGCACTGGCCATGGAGTATTTAAATTCCCTTGTGTTGCCAGGGAAGCTCCGACTAGTACAGCTTCATCCCTTCATCTCCAGAATGCACCATACCCTGTCTATTCTGACTATACGGTCAGTGTTGATCATGCCACAGTGCATCTCTATGATTTTCTGGTCTTATCTGAACATTTCTCAAGTGTCTGCAGTTAGCATTCTGGAAGTGGAAACTATTTATTTTCCTGGAGGAAATTTCCTATTTTTAGCTGTAAAATTAAGGTTTCTAGAGATGTTCTTTGACCTCCTGGAACCCACCCACTTTGGAAATCTAAACAGATTCCCATTTTACCAAAAAGAGAAAGAAAGTTCCTAACAGCCAAGTGAGTGAGTGAGTGAAGTCACTCAGTCGTGTCCAACTCTTTGTGACCCCATGGACGGTAGCCTTCCAGGCTCCTCTGTCCATAGGATTTTCCAGGCAAGAGTACTGGAGTGGGTTGCCATTTCCTTCTCCAGGAGATCTTCCCAACCCAGGGATCGAACCCAGGTCTCCCACATTGTAGGCAGACACTTTACCATCTCAAACTCACATTCAAATACTGCCAGCTGGGGCTGGCAGGTTGCTATTGTTTTGTCCATTGTGCTTGGTTAAAGAATAAATCGGTGGAAACACTGACAAGGGACTAATCCTTTAGAATATCATAAATGAGACTGTGACAAAGAAGATACTGGATTTGTGACTAACTATGCAATGGCAATACGGAGCATTCTATGCTAGTTTTATTTTAAAATATATGTTTCCATAGATTTTTATGGATACCTTGTCACTAGTAAGGCTTCTCTTGTTTCTGAAGCCTAGTATCTTCCCAAACTGTGGCCTGCAAAGGACCTCCCCCTTGTGATTCTTAAGTCTAAGGAAAATGGCTAACGTAGGCCTTTGTAATGTCATGATGTTTTGCTATTAAGGGGTATAGAGAAGGGTAAGAATTTGTAGTGTTTGACTTAAACTCACAGGTAATACTTAACCCAGCCCTTGTGTTTTCAGTCTATTATTTAGCTAAATAAGTCAGACTTACTGTTGCTTACTTGATTCGCCTTAATTCTGGAATATACTTCAGTGAAACATGGGTCATGTTAACATTTTGATAGACTCATTCACATATGTAAATGGCCCTTGTACAATGAAAAATTCTATGGTTAGAAGGCTTCTTGTTTTGGTTTATTGGGTAGATGATACTAATAGTATAAACAATTAGTACCTTTATTCACTTAATGTAGGCAAGTCATTAAGTTATGTGGTTTATTTTTTGCCCAATTTAATTTCTACATATAATTTTTAGTATCATTATTTCATACATGAGAAAACAGAGTTAGGAAAGTAAAATAATGTCCCCAAAGTTTCATAGCTGGTACACAGCAGAGATTTGAATGCAGATCTATTTTATTTCAAATATCAAACTAAGCTATAATAACTAAGCTGTAATAAATTAAGCATTCATGAAATATAGCTTCAAATTTGCCTTTTTACATTAGAAAATTAAGAAAATTAAAATACTGAGTCAAGGATTTAATTTTTAGATTTTAGATTTATGACAACTGAAAGGAAGTTCAAAGTAACAGATGTAATGGAAATGAGATGAGAACTGAAAAATATAGAAAACTACAAGAGAGTATGACATAAGCCAGCATAGGAGAAAAGAAATCTTACTTTTTAATATATTAAATTTAAATTATGATGTTTCTGTTTAAGAATATTTTTGAAGTAGTTTTCTAAAATGATATGGCCTTAAGTGAGTCAAACCCATATAATATGAATCATAACTGAGCAATTCCTAAAGGGAATTTGTGTGGCAATAAGACAATAATTGTATGCAATATGGTACTCTGGTACATAGTTAGCAGTCTCTGGAAATCTGATGTCATTGGTAAAACCAGAAAAAAAAAATCCCCAGACTGTACTATGTCTTTAGCCTCAAGGGAGACAATTTACCATAAATGAGCAGTGGAGAGTAAGACATCTCACCAGACATGTAACCCAGAGAATATATGACATTAAATAGCATGTGGTGGTAATGACACACAGTGAATAAAGGTCATAATGCTTAACCAACTCCAGCTCTGCCCTCAGAGTAAGACTACCTAATTTGGAGAAAAGAAATATAAAAGTTGGTTTGGGGCTGCGATAAAAATTTGAAATCATAAACAGTCTGTGTAGTGCCTGTGACAGATTCCCACAATTTCCTATTGGCTCTCTGTGTAACTGATAGGAATATGTGTCAACATTTTTCTTTTGAAATGGAAATGTGATTAGTAGTTTAAACCATATAAAGTGCTGATATTCAGCCATATTTNAAATTAGAAAAATGTGCTACAGATATTTAGAGAAAATGCTTTTTCTTTAAGGAGACTAATTCAATGCTAATAAAAATGTTTTGTTAATGGAATTACTATATGATCCAGCAATTCAAATTCTGGGACTATATCCAAAAGAAATCCAACTTGAAAAGATACCTAGAGCCTCATGTTCAAAACAACATTATTTATAATAGCTGAGACATGGAAACAACCTAAGTGTCCACTGATGGATGACTAGATAAAAATTTTTTAATACACACACACACACATAGGCACGCACACACACGAATGTTATTCAGCTGTAAAAAAAGAAGGAAATCTTATTATTTGTGACAATATGGGTGGACCTTGAAGGCATTACATTAAATAAAGTACATCAGACAGATAAAGACAAATACTGCAATCTCACTTAAATGTGAAATCTAATGGAAACACATACAAATACAAACCACTAAATCAATAGAAAAAGACCAGATTTGTGTTTACCAGAGTTGGAAAGTGAGAGGAAGGAAAATAGGATGATGATGGTCAAAACGTATAAACTTTCAGTTATAAGATAAATAAGTACTAGGGATGCAATGTACAACTTGATGACTATAGTTAACACTGCTGTATGATACATAGGAAAGTTAAAAGAGTAGATCTTAGGAGTTCTCATTACAAGGAGAAATTTTTTCAATATATCTATATGAGATGATGTATATTAACTAAACCTATTGTGATAATTGTTACACAGTATATATAAATCAAACCATCATGTTGTACTCTTTAAACCTGAAAAAATGCTTTGCTGACTTTGTAACTATGAGATTTGGGAACCAAATGTCACACAATTTAATTAGTAATTTCTTGGCAAGATTATAAATAAATATGTAATTGGAAAGATTACTTTCTTGTTAATTATCTTAGAGCTTCAGTAAAATTCACTGTTGTGTGGTCAATGTTTGATTTACTATAGCCAAAATAATTAAAATCACTGAAGTGTTTCCCNTCTTGTTAATTATCTTAGAGCTTCAGTAAAATTCACTGTTGTGTGGTCAATGTTTGATTTACTATAGCCAAAATAATTAAAATCATTGAAGTGTTTCCCCAGTCAAGAGCCATTATACAAGTAATTAATTCACTTAGCAGAATAAAAATAGGAATACCATAAGTAGAAAAATAACATAGGTTCAGTTCATGTCAGTTCAGTCACTCAGTCGTGTCCGTCTCTTTATGACCCCATGAATCGCCACACACCAGGCCTCCCTGTCCATCACCAACTCCCGGAGTTTGCCCAAACTCATGTCCATTGAGTCAGTGATGCCATCCAGCCATTTCACCCTCTGTCATCCCCTTCTCCTCCTGCCCCCAATTGCTCCCAGCATCAGGGTCTTTTCCAATGAGTCAACTCTTTGCATGAGGTGGCCAAAGTATTGGAGTTTCAGCTTCAGCATCAGTCCTTCAATGAACACCTAGGACTGATCTCCTCTGGGATGGACTGGTTGGATCTCCTTGCAGGCCAAGGGACTCTCAAGAGTCATCAATTCTTCGGCACTCAGCTTTCTTCACAGTCCAACTCTCACATCCATACATGATCACTGGAAAAACCATAGCCTTGACCAGATAGACCTTTGTTGGCAGAGTAATGGGTTAGGTAATGATAAAAGTAATTATACACAAGCTTAAATAGTGTATATTCAACCACTTTCCACAGGTTTTGCTTTGCAGAGTAACAATGTATTTGGTTTTGATTTTTATTACTAGAATGATTGACCATGGACACTAGAAATATTTAATACTATGGATTGTAAAGCACAAAACAGAAGTACTTTTAAGATTAAAACAGTTACCACAATTCATTATTTACTACTTTTAGCTTCTGACATAACTCCCTCTCATGAAATTTCCCACAGAGGTGGATGGAGGAAGTTAATGTTCATCAAGTACCTTGTCAAGAAAATGCTTTGCTCTTGTAGAAAAAACAGGTACCTATGATTCTCCACTGACTTCTGTAATTCACTGAGCACTTTGTTGGGAAAAGATCTGTGTTTTCAGTGCAGAACCTGAGGCTGGATCAAACATTTCATGTAACAGAGAGTAGGCAGTGAAGGTTGTGAGGATGATGCAAGATGGAAGCCAGCACCTGCAAGGTGAACTCAAGGTTAAAGAGAGTACAGACCTTGTGGTCAAAATCTGGGGAATGATCACAGAGAACTGGGAGTGAAATTGCATTCAACCCCCTGAGACTTTGTAAATGTTCAGTAAAAATGCCCAAATCATGATATTCTTGCTGTTAATACAAATGGATTTCCTGTTGATGTTTATGAAGGATTATGTGTTGGCATTATGCCAGGTTAGCCTGAGCAGATGAGAGGGTACTGTACATCTGGGTTATACCTAATTATCTTATTAAAGCCTCAGAACAATCCTAAGAGGTACATATTATTAGTGTCAATTGCATATTCAAAACTGAGGAAACTAACGCCCCGAGAAATTAAATAGTAACCTGTGGAAGGACATAAGCCATCAAGTGGCAATAATACAATTTTGAATCAGACCTCACATTCAAACTTTCTATACTTTTGGTCATCATTAATGCCTTCTTCCATCAAAGCAATTTAATTTTATCTGAGATTCACATATAAAAGCACAACATATATCCACATTGCTATTGTAAGAGATCAGAAAACAGCCAGTGTTTTGATCCATCTAATTTGAAATCTATCTTCTGTTAGAATACTATAAAGAAAAGCTATTTGTACCTTCTAGTTTGTGGATGACAGAGGAGAACCACCCAGTCATTTACATTGGCATTCTTGGCAAAGAGAAAGTTATAATCATTTCACAAAATTAGTGGTCATAATGTACAAGGAGTAAAGTTTTCTTTTAGTTTCTGAAATATCCATGCTACTTCTCATGTCCATAAACTGGTAGAGAATTACACTCAGCTCTCTTAAGTTCCTCCAGGAATTGTCTAGGTTTGAGACCCACATTTCTAAAATCTAGAAAACTTGGAGTAGAGTCATGGGAAAGCCAGTACATGATTAAATAGTTAGAAATTGAGGTGTTTTTTTTTTTAAAGCAAAGTTTGAGACTATCCAGTCTGGAGGAGAAAAATCTAAGTTGTGATTTATTAGGTCTATTCAAGTATGGAATTAATTTTTTCCATACAAGGGAAAGTAATCATCTGTTTTCTAACCACATTATAGAATTATTGGAAGGGCTTAAGATTTAGGCTAGCCCAGAAGAATTTCCTGATTGTGAAAAAGGTGAAGTATTGAAGTTGGTATCCAACCAAATGTTTGGAATCTCTCATTTCATTCCATTAAGACAAGGCTAGACTCTGGTTTCAGTGAATTACAGAGTTTTGGGGACACAAGTGATCATCTTATTTAATATCCTTCCTTTACAAAGGCTATGGGAGTTTAAGCAACTGCTAAGTAGTTGATAATGCTCAAATTTGATTTATGTAAAATTATCTTCTTTACCAAAAGCTATGCAATTTTTCTATGTATTCTAATGTTTAGCTCTAGGTAAAAGGGATATTGTTCTAATGAAGAATTAAATGTATGCAAAATATCCACTAATAGCGACTTTTTTTCCCTCTAAATTTTGTTAAAAATTAATGATTCATCTTATGGTCAAATGATAAAATGCTTATGAGTTCTTCAAAGTTTATTCCCAGGAAAGTCATATTATTTTTTACATGTTCATTCATAGTTGAGAAACTTCTTTTATTTTGAATAATTTATTATTTGTAAATGCACACCTATTAAACAAGGATTTTCTTTGAACCTCAGTTGCATTAATTCTCATTGCTTCTTATTTCTTGGAGGGAGAATGTTTGTCTGAAATTTGTTTCTAAAAGTGTATGCTGAATAGAATTAGCTCAGATGACTCATATAAAAATAGCGTGAGGTCTGGAAACAATTTAAACTTCTGCCACATATTCAGTAAGCCAGAGAAATGGTGCTGGAACTACTAACAATTTTAGGCAACAATATGAAGTTTTACTTAAAAGAAGAGAATGTTATACCTTAGAAATGAAATGATATCTTTGTTTCTTATGGAAACAATGACAATTTTCCTAGAATTTTTAGTTTGATGGTAAGAGTGACTAAAGGAATAGGCCATAGTGATGAAGAGCTTCTTTTTAAAGTTATTTTTAAAAAATGGCTCTATGACCCAAAAGGTATGGGAAAAAATAAACCAGAACTTTACTTACTGAATGAAAAAATAGTGGATAATATGACATTTTAATTCCAGTTTTTGAGTAGGGAGATATATGAACCCTAATTATGTATAGCTATATCTTTGTACTAAATAGTCAATAAGACAATATAGTAAGAAACATGAAGTGAAGTGAAGTGAGGTCACTCAGTCATATCCTATTCTTTGTTATCCCATGGACTATACAGTCCATGGAATTCTCTAGGCCAGAATACAGGAGTGGGTAGCCTTTCCCTTCTCCAGGGAATCTTCCCAACCCAGGAATCAACCCAGGATCTTCTGCATTACAGGTGGATTCTTTTCCAACTGATCTATCAGGGAAGCAGAAAGTTACATAATCCATAAAAATATAAAAAAGGAACAAATGAGTGGGTAAACAATGAACTAGGGATCAACTAAAATGTATAATATAATGGCCAGACTTGTGGTGTTGAATTTGGGTGTCCTATTTTGTTTGCTAGAGTCATTTTCAGTTGGCCAAATAACTTTTAGTAAACTAGTTATTCTTGCCCCTAAAAGCATTCCTGTAAAAATAAATACATAGTAAGGCACATCATCTGTATCTACCAGTAATCTATTAAATGGAGTCAGCCTTCTCTGTGAATCATGTGGAGCAAATAGAAGCCCAGACTTTGATATCAACCACTATTCTTCTCTGCATTTGGTACCCTGGCTTCTCAATTCTCTGGCATCTTTATTTTATTGTTATTTTAATGGAATGTACATGGAATTAATTTCCTTTTATTACTATTTACATTGTTCCTATTTTCTTCCTGTCCTCTTGGGCAATCAGTTAAATGTATTTAATATGTATCTTTTCATCTGTATGTGTTTTTGCAAAGATGAATATGTTTGTACATGGACTTTTAATAAATGAATATATATGGATTTTTTTTGCCAAGCATCATATTGTTGATGTTCATCTACATACTTTGAAATAAGTGTATCTTATCTGTTTTTTGAATGATTGCCTAATACTACAGAATGTGCATCTACCCCTGTTTTATCTATATACGTTTTCAGTGAACATGTAGGTTGCCTCCAGCTTCCCAGCACTATGTTTTACACTATAATAAACATTTTCAGATATGTTATTATATAACTTCCCAAGAATTTTAGGGTGTATATAAATATATATATATATTCATACATATATGTGTATACATACATATATATATACACATCTCAGACTGGTTCCAAATAGAAAAAGGAGTACGTCAAGGCTGTATACTGTCACCCTGCTTATTTAACTTCTATGCAGAGTACATCATGAGAAACGCTGGGCTGGAAGAAACACAAAAGCTGGAATCAAGATTGCCAGGAGAAATATCAATAACCTCAGTTATGCAGATGACACCACCCTTATGGCAGAAAGTGAAGAAGAACTAAAGAGCCTCTTGATGAAAGTGAAAGAGGAGAGTGAAAAAGTTGGCTTAAAGCTCAACATTCAGAAAATGAAGATCATGGCATCCGGTCCCATCACTTCATGGGAAATAGATGGGGAAACAGTGGAAACAGTGTCAGACTTTATTTTTTTGGGCTCCAAAATCACTGCAGATGGTGAGTGCAGGCATGAAATTAAAAGACACTTACTCCTTGGAAGGAAAGTTATGACCAACCTAGATAGCATATTCAAAAGCAGAGACATTTACTTTGCCAACAAAGGTCTGTCTAGTCAAGGCTATGGTTTTTCCACTGGTCATGTATGGATGTAAGATTTGGACTGTGAAGAAAGCTGAGCGCCAAAGAATTGATGCTTTTGAACTGTGGTGTTGGAGAAGACTCTTGAGAGTCCCTTGGACTGCAAGGAGATCCAGCCAGTCCATTCTGAAGATGATTCTTGGGTGTTCTTTGGAAGGAATGATGCTAAAGCTGAAACTCCAGTACTTTGACCACCTCATGTGAAGAGCTGACTCATTGGAAAAGACTGATTCTGGGAGGGATTGGGGGTGGGAGGAGAAGGGGACAACCGAGGATGAGATGGCTGGATGGCATCACCGACTCGATGCACATGAGTTTGAGTGAACTCCAGGAGATGGTGATGGACAGGGAGGCCTGGTGTGCTGCATTCATGGGGTTGGAAAGAGTCGGACATGACTGAGAGACTGAACTGAACTGAACTGAACTGAACCTAGGAGTAGAATGGCTGGGCCATAGATTATCTATGTACTTCATTTGACTAACTAATGACAAAAGGCTGTTTTAAAATAATATTTTGAAGAATCTTTTTTTGAATAATGTTTTTATCGAGGTATACTCTTGCCTGGAAAATCCTATGGATGGAGGAGCCTGGTAGGCTACAGTTCATGGGGTCACTAAGAGTCGGACAGAGCTGAGCGACTTCACTTTCATGCATTTGAGAAGGAAATGGCAACCCACTCCAGTGTTCTTGCCTGGAGAATCCCAGGGACGGGGGAGTCTGGTGGGCTGCTGTCTATGGGGTCGCACAGAGTTAGGCCCAACTGAAGTGACTTAGCAGCAGTAGCAGTTATATACCATAAATCTACACTTTTGGTATGTGTAATTCAGTGTTCTATAGTAAATTCATAGAGTATGTGCACCACCACTATTTTAGAACAGTTTCATGACCCCAAGAGGAGATTCTGTACCCATCTCCTCCTCCTCCCTGCTGGCAACTATGACCCTACTTTCTGTCTCTATGTACTTACTTATTCTGAACATTTCACTGTATGGAATCATCCAGCATAGGGCCTTTGTGTCTGGTTTCTTTCACTTAGCATTAAGAACTCAAGTTCATCCATGTGGTAATATACATAAGCACTTCATTTCTTTTTATGGCTGAATAATATTTCATTGTATGATTAACCAGGTAAATGTTTACCCATTCATCAATTGATGGCATGAGTTTTGACTATTATTTTGACTATTTTTAAAAAAATTTTGTTTTTACTTTATTTTGCTTTACAATACTGTATTGGTTTTGCCATGCATTGACATGAATCAGCCATGGGTGTACATGAGTTCCCAATCCTGAACCCGCCTCCCACCTCCCACCCCATATCATCTCTCTGGATCATCCCCATGCATCAGCCCCAAGCATCCTGTATCCTGTATCAAACATAGACTGGCGATTCGTTTCTTACCTGATAGTATACATCTTTCAATGCCATTCTCCCAAATCATCCCACCCTCTCCCTCTCCCACAGAGTCTAAAAGTCTGTTCTATACATCTGTGTCTCTTTTGCTGTCTCACATAGAGGGTTATCATTACCATCTCTCTAAATTCCATATATATGTGTTAGTATACTGTATTGGTGTTTTTCTTTCTGGCTTACTTCACTCTGTATAATAGGTTCCAGTTTCATCCACCTCATTAGAACTGATTCAAATGTATTCTTTTTAATGTCTGAGTAATACTCCATTGTGTATATGTACCACAGCTTTCTTATCCATTCGTCTGCTGATGGACATCTAGGTTGTTTCCATGTTCTGGCTATTATAAACAGTGCTGTGATGAACATTGGGGTACATGTATCTCTTTCTATTCTGGTTTCCTCAGTGTGTATGCCCAGCAGTGGGATTGCTGGGTCATAAGGCAGTTCTATTTGCAATTTTTAAAGGAATCTCC
>SJYQ01000124.1:138261-170838 GCA_006410935.1 Redunca redunca | reverse complement strand
TATATTCCTAAGTATTTTATTCTTTTCGTTGCAATGGTGAATGGAATTGTTTCCTTAATTTGTTTTTCTACTTTCTCATTATTAGTGTACAGGAATGCAAGGGATTTCTGTGTGTTGATTTTATATCCTGCAACTTTACTATATTCATTGATTAGCTCTAGTAATTTTCTGGTGGAGTCTTTAGGGTTCTCTATGTAGAGGATCATGTCATCTGCAAACAGTGAGAGTTTTACTTCTTCTTTTCCAATTTGGATTCATTTTATTTCTTTTTCTGCTCTGATTGCTGTGGCCAAAACTTCCAGAACTATGCTGAATAGTAGCGGTGAAAGTGGGCACCCTTGTCTTGTTCCCGACTTTAGGGGAAATGCTTTCAGTTTTTCACCATTGAGGATAATGTTTGCTGTGGGTTTGTCATGTATAGCTTTTATTATGTTGAGGTATGTTCCTTCTATTCCTGCTTTCTGGAGAGTTTTTTTTTAGTTGAATTTTGTCAAAGGCCTTCTCTGCATCTATTGAGATAATCATATGGCTTTTATTTTTCAATTTGTTAATGTGGTGAATTACATGATTGATTTTCAGATATTGAAGAATCCTTGCATCCCTGGGATAAAGCCCACTTGGTCATGGTGTATGATCTTTTTAATGTGTTGCTGCATTCTGATTGCTAGAATTTTGTTGAGGATTTTTGCATCTATGTTCATCAGTGATATTGGCCTGTAGTTTTCTTTATTTTGTGGCATCTTTGTCAGGTTCTGGTATTAGGGTGATGGTGGCCTCATAGAATGAGTCTGGAAGTTTACTTTCCTCTGCAAGTTTCTGGAAGAGTTTGAATAGGATAGGTGTTAGCTCTTCTCAAAATTTTTGTTAGAATTCAGCTGTGAAGCTGTCTGGACCTGGGCTTTTGTTTGCTGGAAGATTTCTGATTACAGTTTCAATTTCTGTGCTTGTGATGGGTCTGTTAAGATTTTCTATTTCTTCCTGGTTCAGTTTTGGAAAGTTGTACTTTTCTAAAAATTTGTCCATTTCTTCCACGTTGTCCATTTTATTGGCATATAATTGCTGATAGTAGTCTCTTATGATCCTTTGTATTTCTGTGTTGTCTGTTGTGATCTCTCCATTTTCATTTCTAATTTTATTGATTTGATTTTTCTCCCTATTATTAATAGTGGAGGTGTGAATATTGGTGTACAAATTTTTACATGGACATATGTTTTTAATTCTCCTGGGTATGCACCTAGGAGTGGATATATGAATAAAAATGTTCCAGAGAAGCAAAACTTTAATAACCTCAATTCAGACATAACTCAAATGGCCATTAATAGTAAAAAAAAAAAATGGATAAGTACATATATCTTGGTGAACACATTGTAGAGAATACAAACCCTTTGTCAGTCACATACTTTTCAAATATGTTCTCCTAGTCTGGCTTGTATTTTAAATGCTTTTGGTAATTTTAATTGTGATTAATTTTATTATTTATATTGTTTTGCTTGATTTTAAAAAATGAAGTCAGAAATATGTTGTATATTTTTTCTAGAATTAAAAAGTGTTTTCTTATTTATATTCTCACTCATAGGAAATGTAATCTTTTCCTCACTGCTTTACAATGGTCTCTGTCTTATATATAAAATTTTTCTATATGCATACGTTTGTTCTTGGGTTTTCCATTCTATTCCTTTGCATCATTGGTGTTCCATGAATTAATAACACAATATCTTATTAATTTATACAGAAAATACTCAATATTCCCATGAGAGTTTTTCTTGTGAAGATTTTATTTTTATTTCATATACATATATATATCCATCCTATGTGTGGTTTTATCTCATTTACTCATTTATCAGATATGTGTTTTACAAATATTTTCTCCCATTCTGTGGATCGTATTTTCATTGTCTTGACAGCATATATTACAGAGCAAAAACCTCTAACTTAATGAAATCCAGTTTTCAATTATTGCTTCATAGATCATACCTTTTGTGTTGTATCTAAAAATCTTTGCCAAACCCAAGTCATCTAGACTTCTGAATTTAAGCTTGTGATCCATAATGTGTTAATTATTGTGAAGGATGTCTTAATTTTTTTTTTTCTTGCATGTGGAAGACCAGTTGTTCTAGCACCATTTGTTGAAAAGTCTACCTTTTCTTCATTGTATTGCATTTGTTCAATAGTTAAAGATCAGTTGTTGTTGGCTAGGATTAGTCTTTTTCCTCTCCATATAAACATTAATAACAGTTTCTTGATAGCCATAACATAACTTGCTGGGATTTTGATTGGGATTTAGTCAACCTTTAGATCAAGTTGGGAAGAATTTATATCATAACCATATGGATCCATGACCATGGAATATATATCCATTTATTTAGTTCTTTGATTTGATTATAAGAGTTGTCAGTTTTTCTCTTATAAATATTATACATATTTTGTTACATTTCTGCCTAAGGATTTTAATTTTGAAGTTGCTAACCTAAGTTGTACTGTTTTTAATTTTATCCATTGGATCATGGATAAATGCTTTTCCATGGCTGGTCCATGGGAAAGCAATTGAGTTTTATACATTAACTTTGTATCTGGAAAACTTGATATCATCAAGTTTTACTAATTCCAGAAATTTTTTGTTGATTAGTTTTGAATTTTATACAAAGATGATCATGTCACCTGTGAACAAAGATGTTTCATTCCTTCCTTCCCAATCTGTATAAGTTTCATTTCCTTTTCTTGTCTTACTTGCATTAACCAAAGCTTTTAGTATAATGAAACCAGAATTGACAGAGACACATGTACCCTAATGTTCATCAGAGCACTGTTTACAATAACCAAGACATGGAAGCAACCTAGATGTCCACCAACAGACGAATGGATAAGAAAGCTGTAGTACATATACACAATGGAATATTACTCAGCTATTAAAAAATGTGCATTTGAATCAGTTCTAATGAGGTGGTTGAAACTGGAGCCTACTATACACAGTGAAGTAAGTCAGAAAGAAAACACTGATACAGTATATTAACACATATATATGAAATTTAGAAAGATGGTAACAATGACCCTATATGTGAAATAGCAAAAGAGACACAGATGTACAGAACAGACTTTTGGATTCTGTGGGAGAAGGCAAGGATGGGATGATTTGAGAGAATAGCATTGAAACATGTATATTACAATATGTGAGACAGATCGCCAGTCCAGGTTTGATGCATGACACGGGGTGCTCGGGGCTGGTGCACCGGGACAACCCAGAGGTTTGGGATGGGGAGGGAGGTGAGAAGGGGTTCAGGATGGGGGACACAGGTACACCCATGGCTGATTCATGTCAATGTATGGCAAAAGCCACTACAATATTGTAAAGTAGTTAGCCTCCAATTAAAATAAATAAATTAATTAAACCAAAAAAAGAAAGTGGTGAGAGATGACATACTTGCCTTGTTCCTGATCTTAGTGGAAAAGCTTAAAGCTTCTCACCAAGAAGTATGTTGTTAACTGTCAATTTTCTGTAGACGTTCTTTAGTAAGTTGAGAATGATTTCTCTCCATTTCATGAATATATGTGAGATTTTGTGGAGTGCTTTTTCTGCATCTATTGGTCTGATTATATATTTATTCTTCAGCCTATTGATATGTCAGATTACATTAGTTGAGTAAGCCTTGCTTACCTGAGGTAAATTCCACTTGATCATGGTGTATAATTTTATTATACATTGTAGGATTCAATTAATAATATTTTGTTGAGGATTTTTTAGCATCTGTATTCATGACAGATATTGGTCTTAGTTTTCTTATAATGTCTTTATCTGGTTTTTGTATTAGGGTAATGCTAGCTTCATAACAGAGATTGTAGAAAATTGGTATAATTCCTTCTTTAAATGTTTGGTAGACTCCATGAGTGAACTCATCTGGACCTGGTACATTCTGTTATGAAAAATAATTAATTATTGATTCAATTTCTTTAATAGATATCAGCTTATTTGGGTTAGCTATTTCTTCTTGTATGAGTTTTAACAAATTGCATCTTTCAAGGAATTTTTCCATTTCATCTAGGTTATAAATTTGTGCACATAACATTATCTGTGTCTCTTTTGCTTTCTCACATACAGGGTTATCATTACTATCTTTCTAAATTCCATATATATGTGTTAGTATACTGTATTGGTGTTTTTCTTTCTGGCTTACTTCACTCTGTATAATAGGTTCAAGTTTCATCCACCTCATTAGAAGTGATTCAAATGTATTCTTTTTAATGGCTGAGTAGTACTCCATTGTGTATATGTACCACAGCTGTCTTATCCATTCATCTGCTGATGGACATCTAGGTGTGTTTTATAGTTCCAAATGTGGTCTATCTTAGTGAACATTCATATGAACTTGAGAAGAATATGTCTTATGTTGTCACAGGATGAAGTAATCTATAGATGTTCATTATATGTGATTGACTGATGGGTGTTGTTGTATTTAACTATATCCTTACTTATTTTTTCTTCCCTGGATTTGTCCATTCTAAAAGAGAGTATTTAAGTCTCCAGCTCTAAAGTGGGTTCATCTATTTCTCCTCACAGTTCTACCAGTGTTTGCCTCATGCACTTTGATGCTCTATTTTTACTGTCATATGTTAAGGACTGTTATGTCTTCTTGGAAAACTGACCCTTTTATCATTATGTCATGTCTCTCTTTATCCCTGATAACTTCCCTGACTCTGAAGTCTGATCTTTCTAAAATTAAAGCAGCTATTCCTGCGTTCTTTTGATTAGTGGTAGCATGGTACATCTTTCTTCATCTATTTAGTTTTAATTTATATTTGTCTTCATATTTTAAATGGATTCCTTGTAGAAAACATATAGTTGGGTCTTGATTTTTGATCCACTTTGACGATATCTGTCTTATTTGATGTGTTTATACTATGACATTCTAAGTGATTATTGATACAGTTGAATGAGTATATATCATTATTTTTTATTTTTTACCATTTATCTATTTGTTGCCCTTGTTCTTTAGTTCTTTTTTCCCCACTCTTTTTGCCTTTTAAGGTTTTAATTGAGCATTTTATATGATACACTTTTTCTCCTCTCTTAACATATCAATTTTACTTAAAAAAAACTTTAAAAAATCATTGCCCTAGAATTTGCAATATACATTTACAGCTAATCCAAGTTGATTTTCAAATAACATATACTGCTTCATGGGTAGCACAAGTACCTTATAAGAACAGTTCAGTTCAGTTCGGTCTCTCAGTCGTGTCTGACTCTTTGCGACCCCATGAATCACGGCCCGCCAGGCCTCCCTGTCCATCACCAACAGAACAACATAGTCCTAATTCCTTACCCCATCCCTTGTATTAGTGCTGTCATTCATTTTGCTTTTAGTGGCATACATGGTTTCATTTTGATTCACTTTACCGTACTTCACAGATACTTTTTTTTTTTTTTTTTACAAACAAAGACATTTGTGTCAATACTGCATCAAACAAGTCCATTGGTGCCCTTTTTCAAACGGCATTTGCTCACTTTGTGTGTCTGTGTCACGTTTTGTTAATTCTTGCAATATTCCTGGCTTTTTCATTATTATAACATTTGTTATGGTGATCTGCCATCAATGATCTTTGATGTTACTACTTGCAAAAAGATGATAATTTCCTGAAGGCTCAGATAATAGCATTTTTTTAAGCAATAAAGTATTTTTAGTTAAGGTATATACATTGTCTTTTAAAACATAATGCTATTGCACACTTAATAGATTACAGAAGAGTGTAAACATAACTTTTATATGCACCGAAAAAGCAAAAAATTGAGTAGTTTGCCTTATTGCAAGAATTGCTTTATTGTGATGGGCTATAACTGTGTAGTATCTCCACGGTATTCCTGTACAAAAGTACACATGACTGCTGTTATTTTTGACAAGCCGTTACCTATTACGTCAATTAAGAATAAGCAAAATCAAAATTTTTCTTTTGCCTTTACTTCCTCCCTCTCTGATACTCTTCTGTCTTTATGTAGACCAAAGTTTCTAAACTAGATGCCCTTCCTTCTCACTAAAGCACTTCTTTTCACATTTCTTCCAAGTCAGGTCCACTAACAACCAGTTTTCTCAATTTCTGTTTGTCTGAAAAAGTATTTTTTTCTTTACATTTGAAAGAGCCAAGGTATCTAGATGTCTTTATTTAGCCCTATGGTTCTTAAGGTTGCGGTGGAAGTGGTGTGCTGCATACATTTCCTAGCGTGTAGTGTAAAACTGTCTTATGTTTTGCCTGATCTGAAGGACTTGCCATTCATTCATTTAAATGAAAAATTCATTTGTAATTATTTAAGCCTAGAAACCACCTTAATTATATATGCAAACACAATATTATCTGTACAGTTTTATTATATAATGTATTTTTCTGGAATGCAGCTGTTAAGTATATGACTATAAATTATTTAGCCTTTATATCTAGGTATTGAGCATAAATAGTACTGTAATAATCAGATGAATGTTGTCTTAATTGCATTATATGCATATTGGTTGTTTATGAGAAGGTGTAAAAAAATGTAGTGAAGGTATAAGTCACTCAGTCATATCTGACTCTTTGTGACCCCATGGGCTGTAGACCACCAGGCTCCTCTGTCCATGGTATTCTTCAGGCAAGAATATTGGAGTGGGTAAGATCCTTCTCCAGAGGATCTTTCTGACCCAGGGATCAAACCTGGGTGTCCCACATTGCAGGCAGATTCTTTACCATCTGAGCCAACTGAGAAGCCTATAGGATTTTATTTTTTCTGTCATCTAGCCTAGTAATGGCTGTACATTTATTAATATATACTAAAATACATATTATTTTATTTTAAATTCCTTTTTGCTTTCTTGTTGCATTGCAATTAGGATATTATATTGATTTGTTAAAGTTAGATATGTTTATAAGTTATACATTCTAAGAGCTTCATGATACTATGAAAGTGTTAAAAATATTTGTTATTAAAGAAGACTCTGAGTCAATGTTTAGAATCACTGGTCTAAATAGAGAATCCGTTGGTTAACCATAAATGGTAATTCTTTTTGTAAACAGTTTTAAAGTTTCACCCAACTCCACAAATATAGCCATCTAAGAATGGCAATAATCTTATGTTTTTATGCAAAAGGATTTAAAAAAATTGATTTTTGTCTTGATAAGATGAGAAAGGTTTGTTTGTGTATATGTGTGAGAGAATTTATAATGGAAGGATTTAGGAAACTAAAAGCTTTCAGAGAACTAAACAGAAGAAGTAGAGTTTAGACAGGTGGTATCATTTTTTCCTCTGTGGCTTACATCTGGTGCTGCTAACATTTTCCTTTCCAGCTGGAAGGCTAGCAGGGGACAGCTCTAAAGGAATGGAATAATTTCAAATTATTTGTATAGATTATTTTAAGAGTTAGTATTTGGAAATTTTGAATTAGAATTCTTATTTCTAAACTATGTTTTCTTTGAATTTGTAGTTCATTAGAAACTGAGGTTAAACCATTTAAAAACACAGATGGTAATATTGGTAAAATAGTTACAGAAGATAATTATATTTTTGTAAAGAATATTCTTAACTCTGATGTGGATTCTCAGAGTTATGCCTGAAAATTCTCAAACTAAATTCATGCCTTCATATATTTGGAATTGCTTACCTCTGCCTCCAATTCTGCCCTTTAGATTGTCTGTTTAGTCTGTTGCTATAGTAGTCACTAAAGTGCTTCCTAATATTTGGCTAAAAGTCAATCTTCTGCTGTAGGTGATAGAAATGGCAGTTTTGCCTCAGCAGTTGGTCAAAATAAAAAATGGTGAGCATGGATGGGAGGATCGTGACATTCTACCCTAAATTTTGTGTGAGTGTTTTGAAAAAACAGGAACTCTAAACGTGATCATGAAGCCAAATATATCAAGTAGTTAACTGACTGTTAGAATTGAGACCAAGAACTAGCTAGCAGACATATGATTCATATGCATTATATGATGGAGGAGAAAGACTTTATGATTCATATTTTCTCCTGACCAACTGCCAGCTCTCTTTGCTGACTGACCAAATGTCAAATACCTTCTGGAGGTTTTTCTGCTGTTTTTGAGTCAATCTGTAAATCTCATTATTTTTCTAACGGTCTTTTCAGAACTTTTTTTTTTTTTTGGTATTTAGTTTTCCATTACTTTCTGCATAGTTTTCCAGAGTGTACTTTACTTAAGATATTATTTGCAACATATGTATGTAGATATGAGTCATTTTACTTAAAAATGTAATTTCAAATGAGAACCAGACTGCTACATCTTGACGTTTTCACTATTAATTCTTGTTAATATGAATTAGTAAGAGTACTGATGATGGTGAGTGGCTTCGGTGATTATATTGATTAAGAATTATATTAAGCATATTTTTATTCTCAATTTTGTATAGAAAAGTTTGGGTGAAACGTCAGATTAAGGGAATTCAATGGATTTGAAGGCTATTCATAATAATTATTATAATGAAATAAATGTCAAATATAGACATGCTGGTCTTTAAAGAATTTGAATATGTCTGTATATATCTGATATGATCTCTTGTTTCTGACAATCTTATATTCAAATCCCTGAAAACACACTAATGTCCGTTCTGTTTTTAAATGTTACATGGAAAGAGAATAACAATGTCCACCAGTAAGTAATTCTCATGCTTTGCAAAGTTCATTGGATACAAGATTTTCCTTTTATATAACCTGAATTCCTACTACTGTAATGCAATTTCCCTTTTACAGATTCCAAGTGGACCACATCTGGTCACCATCTTTCTTTCTTTCTTTTACCTTTTGCCAATGTCATTTGCAGAGCCTTCTCTTTAAGACTTTTACTATTCAGGTCTGACCCTTAAAATCCCACTTTATTTTTGTCTGTGGTGTTTGGGCATGGTGCACAGGCAGCAGATTCTTTGATTGACTCAGTCTAATACAGTGTACCTTATATTTTGACCCTTTCTAGACTCAGCTCCTGAGAACTGGGCCCCCTGATTTTCATACCACAAGTCATTCCTGCTCCATTTTGTAGACCAAACAGGACATATAGAAGATGGTGATAAACAGCTTCAACTTCCCATGGAGGCTGACTCAATTATCCTCCCAGTCTAGAAACTGGGGACTCCCCACTAGTCAGTAGGCAATTCAAATACTCTTAGCTGCTAACTAGATTTGGCATTTGCTGGCCACCCTCCTACCAGGCTTCCTTGTTGGCTCAGACGTAAAGCATCTACCAGCAATGCAGGAGACCTGGGTTCGATTCCTGGGTCAAGAAGATCCCCTGGGGAAGGAAATGGCAACCCACTCCAGTACTCTTGCCTGGCAAATTCCATGGACGGAGGAACCTGGCAGGTTATAGTCCATGGGGTCCCAAAGAGTGGGATATTACTGGGTGACTTCACTTTCACTTTTCACCCTCCTAGATCACCCTGCAGATTTGTTTAAGGGTTTGAACTGACTTCAGGAAGCTGTGAATCCCCTGAAATTGCCCATAAGACACTGATATGTAAGTTTCTTTTTTTTTTTTCCTGACTAGCTTTCAGCACTTTCTCGAGGAGGAATGTAATACAAGTTTAAAAACAGCTTATATTCTAGAGATGTAAAGTAAAGGATTTGAGAGTGCAATATCATGGTATCTACAGCCAGTAGAAAATAAAATTAAAGAAATAAACACTTCCCCTTGCTTCCATATATCCTTGTGCCCAGCACTGGATACCTGATGACCCACTGTGCTCTTTTCTGTCTGTTTATTGCATGGATTCCTAATACTAATGGGGACCTCAGCCTAGTTACCAAGCCCTGAGGCTCTTGCATATTCTTCTCAGAAGACAACTGCTGGTCTGTCAGCTTCCTAAACTTAACTGACTTCTTTCCCCTCAGAAGGACCCTACTATAATCACTTGGAAATGCTATCAACAGTGGAGCAATCCTGACTTTGCTTCACAGGCCTTCTAAACTCTGTGTGCTCAGCTACTGTAGCTAAATATCTCCCAATATCTCTGTCTAGTTAATGGATAAATCTGATGTGGGGCTCCAGTTTTTTCTGTCACCACATCAGCTTGTGAAACTATGAGCTAATTACAAAGATGTGAAATATAACATTCTGGGTATCTCCTTAGTCTACTCTTCTCATCTCAAATTTTTCACTATAATCAGAGAAGAAAAACAGAAAGACAATAGCTAAGTATATGGATAATCATATCTCCTAAGCTTAAAACAAAAGAGAGAAAGTTTAAAACTTGGCCTAAATTTTGGATAAAACTATTGGAAGTGGGGCTGCCTTGAAAATTTGGTGATGTGTGGTTACCATAGTGAAGTAGAATAATAAGGTTAAACATAACGCTGGAAAATTAGACTTGAATGGCTATTACTATAAGAAGCTATAAATGGAAAATCTTAGAATGGCCTACAACATTGTTAGATTTTTTTTTTCACATTTTGAGAAAGAAATTAATACACATTTATTGCTGGTGTAATTACCTTCTAGCACACTTTTTTCTTTGAATAACAACTATTCTGCCACCAAAGGCATTTGGAGGCTAAAATGGACCAAGGATTCATTACAGATTACTTGCCTGAGGTAGGTACAAGGAGACTGGAAATCACAGTTTGCTCCTTTCACACACAGACAAGTGAAACTTCTCTGTTCTACTCTGTTTGGGATCATGGAAGTCCAGCTGGATAAGGATAGATAAGATTGGAGTTACCAAAGCATAGACTAGAATATTGGACCAGAAGTGGTCTTGGATGGTCAACTGAGGAAACGGGTCAAGGATTAGCAGGTGACTTGCCATGGCTCATTTGGAAGTCAGAGTTGAGGCTGGTGCCCATTCTCCCAGCTCCTGGATGCATCTTTTTCCTGTGCCACTATATTATTCCCTGGCCACCTGGGTGTCTCCTGGGCTCTACAGCTCCCTGTCCTTCCTCTTTCAGGTGGAAGTAATAAAATTTGAATGTGAGTGAAAAAGCATCCTAACATTGTCTGTCTCCCTATTATACACAAAAACTTAATCAAGTTTCACCTTCCTTACAATCATCCATTTTGAGGGTAGGATTTGATTAAGAAACTGCATATGGCTTTTTTAGCAATCCTGGGACAAGAATTACTATGTTAAGCAAAGATAGGACACTTTTTTTTTTATCAAATTAATTATCATCTCTTCCCAATAAAATGATTGGGTATAATTAACTAAGATCTCTGTTCAGAAAAGCATGTTAATGTAAAGTTATAGAGAAAAAGCAGCAATGGAAATTAATTATTTTGAATACACAATTATACATCATAGGTTAATTATTAGCCCCAATATTTTGGTTGGAGAAGGCAATGGCAACCCACTGCAATACTCTTGCCTGGAAAATCCCATGGACGGAGGAGCCTGGTAGGCTGCAGTCCATGGGGTCTCGAAGAGTCAGACACGGCTGAGCGACTTCACTTTCACTTTTCACTTTCATCCACAGGAGAAGGAAATGGTAACCCACTCTAGTGTTCTCGCCTGGAGAATCCCAGGGACGGGGGAGACTGGTGGGCTGCTGTCTATGAGGTTGCACAGAGTCGGACACGACTGAAGTGACTTAGCAGCAACAGCAGCAGCAGCAGCAGCAATATTTTGGTGGCACTAGTGGTGAACAATCCACTTGCCAGTGCAAGAGACTTAAGAGGTGTGGGTTCAATCCTTGGGTCAGGAATATTTCCTGTAGGAGAGCACAGCAACCCACTCCAGCATTCTTGTCTGGAGAATCCCGTGGACAGAGGAGCCTGGTGGTTTAAGTTCATAGGGCCGCAAAGAGTCAGACATAGCTGGAGTGACTTAGCATACACACAGAAGAAAAGTTTTTAGTATTATTTATTTAATTGTCTGGAGTTATAATCTTGCATTGACAGAAGTTAACTTCACAATAGAATAAACAGGAATTTATCCAACAAGGCGGATATACTCAGATATACCCAATAAACTTAGATATAATTGTGCATGTTTGCATGCTAAGTCTCTTGGGTCATGTAGCTGACTCTTTGTGACCCTATGGACTATAGCCTACCAGGCTCTGTCTATTGGATTTTTCAGGCAAGAATACTGGAGTGGGCTGATGTTTCCTCCTCCAAGAGATCTTCCTGACCCAGGGACTGAACCTGCATCTCATGTATCTCCTGCACTGGCAGGTGGGTTCTCTACCAGCTGAGCCATTGGAGAAGCCCCCACTTATGAATGTAGATAGCCTTTAATTCTGAGTCCTTATTCTCAAGATAAATTCATTCTTATGTGTGTGAATGTATGCATCACTAAATGCAATATTGTTTTAGAATGGTAATTGATATTGTATAGAGTTTAGTATTAGAAAAGTTTGCAAGTAAGAACTTAGCTACTAAAATAATAGCTAAGTTAAATAATGAGGATGCATTCAAAAAGGAAATACTAGGCAGGTGTAGAAAATGTTGAGAATACTCTTCACTGACTTGAAAAGATCTCCAAAAATTTTTCCTAAATGATAAGTTCCTGAATTAGCCAGTCTTACCTGTCCAGTTGGAGTCAACCATGGACTGCTTGGAGAATAGAGACGTTCAGGAGATCACAAGTTCTTTGAGGTCAAGCGTTAACTCACAAGAGGACAGGAAGAGGAATGGGCAGGGCTTCACACATCTGGTTTCTCCTTTGAAATTCATGAATTTGTTAAGTCACTTTTTCCCTCAGGGTTAGAGGAGATGCTATGAGTAATACTGCTGCTGCTGCTAAGTCGCTTCAGTCGTGTCCAACTCTGTGTGACCCCACAGACAGCAACCCACCAGGCTCCCCTGTCCCTGGGATTCTCCAGGCAAGAACTCTGGAGTGGGTTGCCATTTCGTTCTCCTGTGCATGAAAGTGAAAAGTGAAAGTGAAGTCACTCAGTCATGTCCAACTCTTCTACCAGGCTGCTCCGTCCATGGGATTTTCCAGGCAAGAGTACTGGAGTGGGGTGTCATTGCCTTCTCCAGAGTAATACTGCTACTGACCCTCATTTTGCCAGGAAGGAAACAACAGAGGAGAGAAAAAGTGTCCTTCCAGACATATTAATATTCCCATTTCATTTTCATTTTTGTGGTCCCAATCTATTTAACATATTATCAAAGAGCAGTGGTCTCAAATAAAGGCTCATTTATTCCATCTATTTTCACAAGGGCCTTCAGAAGCTTCTTGTTGCCTACAAAACTGAAATTAAAAGTTCTTAAATTTGCCTTCAAGACTTTCTAGATAGGAAGACATGGACCGAATTTAATCCCAACTGAATCTTTAGGATGGGTGCTCTGCTAGAAGTATAACATATATGCAATAGCTACATCTGAGTATACCTAAACAAATAACAAGCGAATGCTGAAGGTTGTAATGATTCTCTCTTCATCTTTAAAGCCCCAGCTCCTACTCCAACACTCTGTATACTCTGGCCATTCCACAGTATTTGTTCCTCATCCTCCTTGTACTTTTAAGACATGATGTTTCAGAGTGTAGAATATTCATCCATCTCTTTTATGTCACAGTCTTTCTCCTGTTTGAAGATACTTGAGTGCTACCTGACACTTTACCTGATTCCCTTCAACAAGATGAATGGTTCTCCCACTGCCCACTCTACTCTTACAACAGGTTTGCAGTGGACATTAGTTCTTACATCATTCCACTTCATGTTATAGTTAGATATTTTCATATCTATTTTGCTTGTTAGACCATTAACTCCCCAAGGGAGCATATTTTATTGTAAATGGTAGTTTAATCACTAAGTTGTGTCCGACTCTTGAGACACCACAGACTGCAGCCTGCCAGGCTTCTCTGTCCATGGATTTCTCCAGGCAAGAACTCTGGAGTGGCTTGCCATTTCCTTCTCCAGGGGATCTTCCTGACCCAGAGATCTGACGCAGTTCTCCTGCATTGCAGGCAGATTCTTTACCAATTGAGCCAAGAGGGAAGCCCATATTGTATATGGTGGCTTGCACTGGCACCAATCAAGATGAGAATTAATAAATGTCTATCAAATTGAATCATGTCAAAAATTTTATAAGACAAAGTATTTATTTGTATGGCACAAATAATTATTATATTATGGGTAATATAAATTTAGTTTGCTTTGTGAAAATATCAGCATTTTAAAAACATTTATCTGAATAATAGTGGATTTCAGGACAGAATTCCAGCATCAGAGAAATTTTGGATTCATGTTGGGAAAAGAAGGTGGGCATTTAGATGGAGGAAAGTAAAAGTACTGATGGCATTAAGATTTCCCTATAAATTTTTATTGCACACTGGAAAGAATGTTAAATGACTACACAAATTTGACTGTCTTAATAATTAATTGGGGAGTGCAAACTTTTGACTTGTATGAAATATATGTTTGAACTAGACTTCTATGTTTGGATTTTAACTGTTTGACTTAATCACATATTCTATTAATCAACATTTGGAATTTATGTTTTGATTCTTAAACTCTGTCAACTAAAATATTTGGATCAGAGGCACATGTTTCTAATACATGGGAAAGACCCTTGCCTGTGTTCTGATTGGTGGAAGTGAGAGTGATACATTGCTTTTGTACATCCTTTACAATCTTAGGACTGTCCTTTGGGAAGGGATGTAGGATGGAATATGCAGATACTTTCTTTTTGCACTTGATGGATAAGCATAGCAATTGTGTGCAGGGATCTGTAGGTCAGGAAGATCCTCTGGAGGAAGGCGTGGCAACCCACTCCAATATTCTTGCCTGGAGAATCCCATGGACAGAGGAGCCTGGCAGGCCACAGTCCATAGGATCACACAGTCAGACACAACTGAAGCAACTTAGCATGCACACACACAGCAAAATAAAGTCTATAAGACACAATGTGATGATGGGATCTTTGGAATGAAAGAAGTGTGTCTTGATGCTTTCAAATGCTAGGAGTTTTGCTGCTAGGTTGAGTAGGAATCTCTGAGGTGGTTTACTTTCCAAACTGGCCCCTGGTTCACATTTTTCCTGGCATCCCTCAGCAGCATTTACTTCAAATGCAGTAGAATATGGTCTCTTGGCCTCTGGTGACAAGCAGAGGCAGCCTGATGGTATAATGTCAGAGGGAATGTTCTGTGACACAGGGGCTGGGGTGGCAACAGGCAGAGTGGGAGCACCACCATGGCCCCAGGCGGGTGCACAGCCTGAGAAGACAGAAGTGACCTGGGTATACTGTCTGCTCCGAGCATGCTTGGGCAGGTTTCGTCCTTTCTCATATGCCCAGACTTGGAAATGTGGATGGCACATGTGTTTGGCTGGCTGCCCTCCCAAGATGTTTTAAAGCCCTGCCCAAGATCTTTTAGTGGAGCAGTGGTGCTGGTTTAGATCTTTGGCCATCACAGCCTTGAGCTTCTAAACTAGGTATAAGCCATCCAATATTTACACCCCTTATAAATGTTGTCTGTGAAACAGTCAGATACCTGCCCATGCAATGAAATATAATATGACCCAAGCTGGGCAAACAACTATATTTTCTGTTAAATTATAGCACAGTATATGTGTAAGTTAAAATTATCTTAATTGAGAAGGTTTGAGTTTTACTTTTTGGAAAGATTTTATGAGAATCATAAAATACCCAAGGGCAATCAACAAAAGATCAGATCTTATGAACTCAAGATTACTTAATGAACACTTTCCAGTACTTCCCCAGAAACAGGTTTCAAGATGATGAAACAGTACATGTGAGTATTGACTACAAAGACGGTCAGTTGATGGCAATGAGGAGTTTAGTTGGTGGCTTTCCTTGGAATTATTGTCATATAATTGAATGAATGAGAAAAATCATCAAATTGTTATACACTGGATTTATTTTTCTGAGACACCAATCAGCTCATCTGTAAAGCCCCAGAAAAGTTGGAGTCAAGAAATGACTCATGGAGCAATGAGGGGAGATTAGTTACATACATCAAGTCCTCAAATGCAAGACTGTGTGTAGGGTCAAGGATGACATAAAGTCCTGTGAAAGTTCAGGGGCTGGAAAGATCATGTTTGGAGAGGTTTACAGAGAACTTTGAACAAATTTAATTCCAGCCTAAATTAACCTAAATGCTGGGAATTCAAGGATGACTAAACCACAGACTCTGGTGTTAAGTTGAATTTTGGTAGATGGAAACCAGACTGAAACAGGTGGCATGAAGTATGGTCCAATAGAGATAAAAGTGAAAGAGGTGAAAATCGTGTCTGACTCTTTGCAGCCCTTGTTGACTGTAGAGTCCATGGAATTCTCCAGACCAGAATACTGGAGTGGGTAGCCAGTTCCCTTCTCAAGGGGATCTTCCCAGCCCAAGGATCAAACCCAGGTTTCCCACATTGCAGGCAGATTCTTTAACAGCTGAGCCACCAGGGAAGCCCAATAATACTGGAGTGGGTAGCTTATCCCTTCTCTGTGGATCTTCCTAGCCAGGAATTGAACCAGGGTCTCCTGCATTGCAGGGGCATTCTTTACCAGCTGAGCTACCAGGGAAGCAAAATGTATTATGTATGAAATATAAAGAAATTTTAGCAAATTTGAGAACAGAAAGTTGAGAGAGGGATCTAAAGTCTTATGATGCTTTGCTACATTCTAAGGATATAAATTATAGAGCCCTTAATAAGCAGGTTATGGTGAATAAGTAGGTTATGGTGACAAGAACTTGATGTGAACTATTGACTTTAATTCTCACAGCATCTGTGAAGATAGGTACTTTGGTTATCTCCACCTTACAGTTGAGGAAAATGGATCTCAGGGAGGTATGTTATCTTGATATATCATATATTTAGGAAGTGTGGAAGGCAAGGCTTGGACATGGGCAGTCTGACTCCAGAGTCACATAACATGAAAACATTCTGCCAATTTATCCTTGACCTTATTGATAATAGCTCTGAAATGTTTCTTAAGAATTAGATCCTTCACTCCATCTGCTCCACTGTATTATTTGGTTCTCTTCATTACTGTAATATTCTCTTAACTGCCTTCCACGCCACTAGACATCTCCTCTTCAAATTTTCTCTACCATTGCCTCCAGAATTGCCTTTGGAAAACACAGATCTGATCATGTCACTCCTTTGTTAAAATGGTGTTCAACTGCCTTTAAAAACAAACTCAGCTTTCTTAGTGTGGCATATAATATCCTTTATAATCTGGCTCTAGTCCAGTTTTCTTCTACAACCCCATCATCTACAACCCCACCACCTGTATAAGGCTCTCAGATGTCCCAGCTCTACTCAAATATGATTAAATACCAGAACTCTAGGAGAGCTCTAGAATCCCTTTAAAATCTTTTTTTTTTTTTTTTTTTGCCTCCTGGGAGTGCATGTTGGAGGAAAGCTGAAATAGTAAGAAATAGATTGAAGAAATAGATTAGGAGTTTAAAGAACTTAAAAAGACACTGAAAGACAGGCTAAGGGGGTTAGAATTCACTAAGCAGACAATGAAGAACTGCTGAAGACTTTCAAAAAGGAAATAATTTATTTCCTTATCTTTATTAGAATTAATTTGTTGGAGTAGACAAAGTCAGTTGTAGAGAGACTTTCTCTGCTTAGTTTGCTAATGAATCCCAGGCACCAAGAACCCTGCCTGGGGTGTAGTGGGTGCTCTCTAAATATCTGCTGAATCAATGAATTCCAGAGGATAAGTTATGCAATCTTACACAATCTTGTCATTATTTCTCCATTTTGATCTCTGTTTCTTTGCTCTCTCCCTTACATATATTCCTTTTCATCCAATCTGATCTCATTCCCTACTTATTATAAAATAATTTGCTAACTTATTACTTATAATTCTTATTCAGCAAATATTTCCTAATTTTTTACTGTACTCCAAGATGAGTTTGTGGGATTTTCTCATCTTTGGTCACATGTAATCCTCCCAAGAACATAATGCAGTGGTGTATCCTCGTCCATGTCCATATTTTGCAAATGACTGATGCCCAGAATTCACACTATTAATCAGGGTAGATTTTTGGCTCCAAGTCTTTGATCCCTTTATATCAAAATGGTTGAACAATTTATATTGTGATTTCGTTTTGGTCTATGCCTAAAAGACCCTGCTTTAGCCACTTTTCCTTAGTTAAAATAAAACTTGCATGAAGTAAATGAGTGTAGATGGGATAGAAGTTCTAGAGGCATTGAGGGAAGATTTATTTTTTCAAACGAAGTAGAGGTGTGAACATGTTATAGTTTCGAGTGAAGGAAGAAATGCTGTGCTACTCTGTAAGGAGAGTTATGCGTCATGGTCTTTAAAGGGTGTAATAGGGGATAGAATTAAGTGCTAAAGTGGAACCTTTAGTTAGTCTTGGAGAGAAAGAGGGATATTTATTCTTTCAATGAAGGATAAAAAGCTGAGAAAATAGGAGTGATATAAGATCAGTTGTCAAGTAGAGGAGGAAAGAAGGTTGAAGGAAATCATATCAGTAAGTTTAGTCACTCTATTGAAGATTCTATGAAAGAATTGGAGGTAGTTGACTAAAATATCAGTCTCTGGAGTTGCAGAATAGCCTGACTCATTTTAGGTTCAGTACTTGGTTTAGAGCATGGGTTATGAGGTCAAGTTGTTTGGATTTTAATCACGGCTCCTCCTTTTACCAACTACGTAAATTTTAGTAGTTCAGCATTTTAGTTAATCTCTCTGTGCTTTAGTCCTCGTTGTAAAATGGGGTAATATTGGAACTTCCCTGGTGGTCCAATGGTTAAGACTCCATTATCTCAGGGGGGTCAGGTTTGATCCCTGGTCAGGGAAGTAAAGGGCTTCCCTGTGGCTCAGCTGGTAAAGAATCCACCTGCAGTGTGGGAGACCTGGGTTTGATCCCTGGGTTGGGAAGATCCCCTGGAGAAGGGGACAGACTACCCACTGCAGCGTTCTGGCCTGGAGAATTCCACGGACTTGGTCTATGCCACAGGGACACTGAGTCGGACACGACTGAGGGACTTGGACTTTGACTTCAGGGAAGTAAGAGCCTGCATGCCACACAGCATGGACAAAACCAAACCGAAAGAATGGGGTAATCATGTACCAACGTTATAGACTTGCTTTGTGAATTATATGAGTTCATATGTCCCAAACTCTAGGAAATGAACTCTGTACACAGTGAAAGCTCTCTCTATATAAGTGGGAGCTACTTCTGCGATGTGGTCCTGTTCCCTAGTATCTTGAAGATTGTTCATCCTTTTCCTATAGTATATGTTTTCATTGGAAGACGTGTTTTGGCTGCGGACCAGAAGCCACACTGTTCTTTCCTCTCTTTAGACAACCATACTCATGACATGATGACAGACAGGTAGCTACACTGACCTGAATCCAGCTGACAGCTAGTGACTGAGGGACGTCTGGTTTTTTGAATTGTTTTCTTTTTAATTAAATAATTAAACATGAGTATTCAATTGGGGATCACAGATAAAAGGACTACTTCTAAATCTAAATTTGGAATGCTGGAATAAAATGACAAAAATGATTTATTTGTACTTCCAGTTTGTTAAAATTATCGAATGAGTTTTGGATTGTTTTTGACTAAAAACCTTTGGATCTTAAATTACCATGAGAAACTATAACAGTCTGCTGGTTGTTCATAAATTAGGCAGTTGTTGGAGTTCAGCCTTATCATACATAACCTTAAACTTCAAGGACAACTGGAAAAGAACTTAAGCTTTTCATGAATGACAGATTCATTAATTGAACTTTAAAATTGCCACCTTATTTTAATATCATATGTAGACAATCTCTGAGTTTTGGCTATTTTAGTAAATGATTGCAATTAGTGATAAAGCAATATCAATTCCAGAAGCCATCTTAGAGAATTTTAGCCAAAGGAAAAATAATCTGAAATAATACATGCTTTTTCTATATAAAGAAAGAAAGCTGAGCACCCAAGAATTGATGCTTTTGAACTATGATGTTGGAGAAGACTCTTGAGAGTCCCTTGGACTGCAAGGAGATCGAACCAGTCCATCCTAAAGGAAATCAGTCCTGAATATTCATTGCAAGGACTGGTGCTGAAGCTGAAACTCCAATCCTTTGGCCACCTGATGCGAAAAACTGACTCATTTGAAAAGACCCTGATGCTGCAAAAGATTGAAGGCAGGAGGAGAAGGGGACGACAGAGGATAAGATGGTTGGATGGCGTCAGTAACTCTATGGACATGAGTTTGAGTGAACTCCGGGAGTTGGTGATGGACAGGGAGGCCTGGTGTGCTGTGGTCCATGGGGTCGCAAAGAGTCAGACATGACTGAGTGACTCAACTGATCCTATACATTGCTAACTTCATTTCCTGAAAGTTTGTTTTGATAAAACTGTTCTTGGTATGCCAAAGAAAACTACAGAGTTGGGTATCCCTGGGACAAATGGTTAAAAAAAAAAAATCATTAAAAAAATTTGAGTTAAGCCAACTAATGCTTTATTGCCCACATTTTTTGAAATATGACAACCTTCTTTTCAGTGAAATCATCTTTTAATCTATCCACCAGAATAGACTTAAAGATAGATTAAGATATTTTAAAGCTATGCAATGATGTAGAAACATGGCTTGATGACCAAGAGTGAAATGAACATTTTATAAGAAATGACCAGATGTGCCCAGAAACTTGAGTTGTTACTTAACCACAAGAATCTTTCAGAGATTAATATAGAGCAATATTGGATCAGTCTGTTTTCTTGAGCAAGGATTAGTTTAAAAGCTATAGTAGAAAGTAAAAGATGGGAAGGAAGGGTAAAATAATCAGGGATAATTTTTTTTAATCACAAGTTATAGTAAGCAGAAGTAACTTGAAAGTTTTAAAATATATTGCATGTATAAATATATACTCATACATATATATATATGGATTTTTATAGAGGCTCAAAATCATGAAATATTATATTCACTAAAAGCTGTTTTCAATATTAATAAATGTTTATATAATACACATCAATAATTCTCATTTGTCTCTCTTCAAATTATTTTTCTTTCAAAAAAAGTACATGCAAAATAAACTTGCCGTTTATACAGAACTGTTCTTCCACTAATGCTCCAGCACTTGCTGCCAAATATTTTTGAAATAGTTTAAAATATGTTTCACCATTCAACATCTGTTTCTTCTCCAATTTTTTTAAAACATGGAAATAGCTGTAGATAAGGGAAACTTCTCTGAAATGTCAGACTTTGCTGTACCAACATAAATTATGGCACAAACAGCTATTTCTTGATAATGAAAACTACTAATTTTTGACTTTGATAAAAACAAAACTTAAAATGCTATTAGGATAGAAGCTGTGACATTTTGTAAACTGAATATGCACATTCTGTCTCTGATATTTTGGAGCTAATAGTAAGAATTAGCAAACAACTAACATTTTTAAAGTTCAGCTTGAACTATTTTGGTAGTAAAGTATTTCCAAGTGAATTATAACAATTAATTTTACTCCCAGAGAAATTAGAATATGTATTGATTTTAAAGGCTTTGAGTATTCATCAAATGTATTTTCAGAACCTATCATTGTTCAGTGCACTGGGTTACTTACATTTTAGAAACTTAAAAATTTCACACTAGGATTCTGTAATTGTATGTATTGTAATTCTCAGTGGGCCAATAAATATGTTGCAGAAAAAAACATCCTATCGGCAAATAAATTTGATTATTTCAGGTTTCTCTACTGTGGAATTTTCTGACTCTAATATGTATTGTAAATCTCAAAGAGGGGCCATAGTTGCTTGCTTCATTATGCTATTTAATCATGGAGCTTCTTTTGGGGAGAGAGGATGGGGTACATAGCTCCTATTAACCCATGCATATATTAACGTGCATATGTGCCCCCTGGTTTGTAGACAGTAACTAAGAATGTTAGGTAAAGAGCCACCAGCTGCCAAATATTTTTTCTCTTTTATTTGGCTCTCTGGGATTTGTCAAAGAAGGTTCATTTCTTTTTAATCCATTCCATAGTCCTGCACCTCTGCTTTTGTACCTGCCATCTCTATGGACTGTTGTCTGACACTCTGCTCTTCATGCTGTTGCTTCTTTCACCATCTGTGATTCTGTCAGCAGGTCCTGGCCCATTTGCATGGGAGCCACAATCTGCCTAGGTCTCTTCTTAAAAATTTTATTTATTTTTAATTGGGGGTGTCTCTTGATAGTGTACAAAACCTGCTTCTCTATTACCTTTGCTTGGACCATGTCACTATTCTACATGTCTTGGATTGAGGGTGATCTTTTTATCCAACCAGCAGAGAAACATTTCCTCTATATCAGTCGTGCTTTTTTGTTTTGTTTGGAAGTGGAGAAGTGATTACTCCTCAGAAGAGCTGCCTTGATGAATTGCTTCTTTCTTTGGTTAGGTTTGTGTCATAGTTTTCTCTTTCTCAAGGACCACAGACAAAGCCATCTCTAGTCCAGAAGGCTGGATATAATGCATTCAAACATTGCTTAAGGCTTTATCTTCAACCATCAGTCTCTCTCACCAAGGAGGTATTTTGCTAGATCTGGTTCCTTGTACCAAAATTATTTGCCCTTTGTGTTGATTTTTCTCTAAGAGTAGCCTTGTTCTCTATTTGCCCGTTACTTGGTTTTGGTTACTTTTTAGCACATCCCCACACTGCAGTCTATCACATATGTGTACCTGACTAAGGCCCACATGTGGACAGGTTCAATTCCCTTTCTAAGTGGTTCCTTAGCCTCATGTAGCACTTAGCTATATGCTTTGGCTATAGCATTCCTATGCTGCTTCTTTCTTTGTACGACTCTCCCTGAGTGGTGATATTTTCCTGATCCATTCAGAGGCTCTCTGCATTCCTATTATCAGCCCTTTCATCAACCCATCAAAACAAGGCAAGCTCTCATATTAGTCATTTATTTCTTGGCTGATCTATTCTGGTATCTCCGTTTGGTGCTCTGACTCCATGAGTATAAGACTGGATGACTTGGATTGGCCAGTATGCTCCATCTACTTCCCCTGGAAGCTGCTGGAAATTGAGACATCAGTGTCCCATTTCCTAGAATCTCCAGGATGATCTAATAAGGTTCCTCTCTGCAACCCCCTTCCTATATCCACTGTCTCTTCTTTTCATCAAGTTCAACTTGTTCTATTGAGTTACCAAATTTTCCACTTTGTGTTTTATGTTTGATAGCATATTTTAAAGTTAATATTATATTGCAATTTAACATTTTCCAGCATTACATTATGCTGTTTCTCACACAAAAAAATATGTATCTTTGAATAGAAGGCGGCAAAGTTTGAGTTAGACCATAAAAAGCAGGTGAAATCTGAACAACTGAGTTTTTAATTAAGAGTGAACACAATGAAGTAGGACCATTGTAGGGCATGTTTGTTTGTGAGGAATATTACACACAGTGAAAAGAAGAAGGTTTTGATTTTGGCTAAAGCTGTGTTTGAATCCTGGATCTATGGATTACTAGCTACTTAATTGTGGGCAAGACAATGCAGCTCAATGAACCTCTTCAAGAGCTGTGTTGTATTTCAGAGAGTAAGGAGGATATGTGGTGAAGAAGGTTGATGATTATATTTTTTAAATTTTATTTATTTAATTAATTTATTTTTTTGATGATTACATTTGATGTGGAAGAAAACAGGGCATCACTGAACACTGTAGAAAACTGAAGAAAGAAAATGCAATTCTATGGAACATTAATATCAGTAACATACAGTGGGAGTTAATGGATCTTCTTGTCTAAGTGGCAAGCTATTTGGTTTTAATGATAAAACAATATGTGATTTGAAGTACAATTTGAGGAAGTAAATGCCCATGGATAGAAGAGGCAAAATGTTATGACTATGCTTCTGTTCATGTTGTGTATTTCTGAGTATAGTTTTATGGCTTGAATTTTCTCTCCACAGATTATTGACTAATTAATTGATTCATTAATTTCCCATTATACATTACTTACATTAACTTATATAATATACTTATATACTTGTATTGACTGCACTTGAGGGTTAACATGTAACTCTGAGAACCTGGAAATAAATTAAGATACCCTCTGAGAGTCATGTTATGAGAGCAGCCCATAATATTGTAGGAAAGAGAGCTATAAAACTGTCTTAAAGACACTGGATGACCACTGGGTCAATAAGATGAGTAAAACCTGATAAGCCAATTAAAAGAGGTACTGATTGGCAAGAGCAGCTCAGAAAGAAGTCATATAAAACACTGACAGTATGGATCCCTGCACTGAGCAGGCAGGAGTTCATCTTAAATTAGTTAACACCAAGTATTCTTGCCTGGGAAATCCCATGGACAGAGGAGCCTGGTGGGCTACAGTCCATGGGGTCACAAGGGTCGGACATGACCTAGCCACTAAACCATCACCACCAGCCTTTTGGAAGTGTGAGCATTCCAGTTTCATTCTTTGTCAAGATTGTTTTAGTTATTGGGGTCATCAGGGCTCCCCTGATAGCTCAATTGGTAAAGAATCCCTGGCTCACTTCCTGGGTAGGGAAGGTCTGCTGGAGAAGGGATAGGCTACCCACTCCAGTATTCTTGGGCTTCCCTTGTGTCTCAGCTGGTAAAGAATCTGCCTACAATGTGAGAATCCTGCATTTGATCCCTGGTTTGGGAAGATCCCCTGGAGAAGGGAAAGGCTACCCACTCCAGTATTCTGGCCATGGGGTCGCAAAGAGTTGGACACGATTGTGCCTCCTCATGAATTTTAAAATTATTTTTTCTATTTCTACAGATCACTGAGCTTTTGAAAGAGATTACATTGAATCTGTAGGTCACTTTGAGTAATATGGACATTTAAGCAGTAATAAGCCTTCCAATCTATGAACACAGATGTGTTTCCATTTATTTATATCCTTTTGATTTATTCTTGCAAAGTTTTAATTTTTTTCCATTGTACACGTTTTTTGCTTCCTTGGTTTATTTCTAAATAGTTTATTCTTTTGCATGCTATGGTAAATGGGTTTATTTTCTTGATTTCCTTTTCAGATTATTTGTTGTTAATGTAGAGAAATGCTGATGATTTTTGTATGTTGGTTTTCTATCTTGCTTCTTTGTTGAATTGATTTATTAGTTCTAGTGGTTTTTAAATGGAATCTTGAATGTCTTATCATTTGTATTCAGAGACAGTTTTAATCTCCCTTTCCAATTTGGATGTCTTTTGTTTCTTTTTATTTCCTAATTTTTCTGGCTAGGACGTCCAATGTTATGTTGACTACAACTGGGTAAGAGTAAACATGCTTGTTTTTTCCTGACCATAGAGACAAATCTCTCAGTATTCCACCACTGAGTATGGTGTTAGTGTGGGCTTGTTGTATTTGGTCTTTTTTATGTAGGAGTACTCTCCTTCTATTCCTCGTTATGAAGTATTTTCATATTAAAATGGCTTTGAGTTCTGTCAGATGCTTTTTATGCATCTTACCCTTTGTTCTGTTAATATGGTGTATCATGTGAATTGATGTTTATATCTTGAGCCATCTTTGCATCCCTGACATAAATTCTACTTAATGATGGTGAATGATTCTTTCCATGTGCTATGAAATTTAATATGCTAACATTTTGTGGAGAAGTTGTGCATCTGTATTCATCAGGAATACTGGCTTATGGTTTTCTTCTATTAGAGTGTCATTAGTAGTATGTTGGGTCCTCTCAGAGCTCTGAGTTGGGGTGTACAGAAACCAGTGCCTTGGGAAGCTCTCACAAAGCTGGAAAATTGGCCACACGCTCCGCTCTTTTCTTTCTCCATCGAGAAAGGCTGCTGAGCTATATTAGCCTCTGCGTGCTGTACTGCGTGTCCCCTGCAGCATCCGTGTGGCGCCCAGCTATTCTGTTCTCAGTGGTCCCGCTAGAGTAACTGGGTTCCAGCAATGCTCCGAAACAGTGAGATAGCAGCCAGTCCCTTGGGAAGCCTCTCTGAAAAGTCGGAATGTTAGATGTATGGTCCAGTCTTCTCTTTCCCTTCTTAAGAAAAAGCCGGGAGAAGAGAGTTTCCTCCCAATTGTGTGGTGCTGTGCCTGGGAGAGGTAGTGTGTATATGTAAGGGCTACTCTCTCAGTTCGTCCCACCCTCTCCTTGGTACTTACATATGCCTCTCTGGTTTGAGTTCTTGGAAATGTTATCACCAACGAATCATGCTCTATGCTTTTTATCTGTAATAACCTAAACAACTAAGAGATATAAATCATACTGACAGATAATATCTACATCAGTTCAGTTCAGTTGCTCAGTCGTGTCCGACTCTTTGCGACCCCATGAATCGCAGCATGCCAGGGTGCCCTGTCCATCACCAACTCCTGGAGTTCACTCAGACTCACGTCCATCAAGTCCGAGTCCGTGATGCCATCCAGCCATCTCATCCTCGGTCGTCCCCTTTTCCTCCTGCCCCCAATCCCTCCCAGCATCAGAGTCTTTTCCAATGAGTCAACTCTTCGCATGAGGTGGCCAAAGTACTGGNAGCCCCCAAAATTAAAGTCTGACACTGTTTCCACTGTTTTCCCATCTATTTCCCATGAAGTGATGGGACCGGATGCCATGATCTTCATTTTCTGAATGTTGAGCTTTAAGCCAACTTTTTCGCTCTCTTTCACTTTCACCAAGAGGCTTTTTAGCTCCTCTTCACTTTCGGCCATAAGGGTGGTATCATCTGCATATCTGAGGTTAGTGATATTTCTCCTGGCAATCTTGATTCCAGCTTGTGTTTCTTCCAGTCCAGCGTTTCTCATGATGTCCTCTGCATAGAAGTTAAATAAGCAGGGTGACAATATACAGCCTTGACGTACTCCTTTTCCTATTTGGAACCAGTCTGCTGTTCCATGTCCAGTTCTAACTGTTGCTTCCTGACCTGCATACAGATTTCTGAAGAGGCAGGTTAGGTGGTCTGGTATTCCCATCTCAAACCATTCAATATCACAGTTATCCAAGTTTATGCCCCAACCAGTAATGTTGAAGAAGCTGAAGTTGAACAGTTTTATGAAGACCTACAAGACCTTTTAGAACTAACACCCGATATCTACATAGAATTTTACTATATCAGTAATTATCCTTAGTGTTTATTCAGTGATATTTAATTTGTATAAAACACTGCAGATATGTTACTGCTATTTTTCTGACTTCACAGAGGAGGAAACTGATGCACAGTCATGTCCGATTCTTTGTAACCCCATGGACTGTAACCTGCCAGGCTCCTCTGTCCGTGGAGTTCTTCAGGCAAGGATACTGGAGTGGGTTGCATTTCCTTCTCCAGGGGATCTTCGCAAACCAGGGATCAAACCCGGGTGTCCCACAGTGCAGGCAGATTCTTTACTGTCTGAGCCACCAGAGAGCCCGGAAACTGGACCCAGGCACTTTAACTACAGAACCTGTGCCCTGGAGTCAGAGACAGTGCATGGTAACCGTCATACTTGTGTAGCTTAACTCAGGGGCTGGTCTAGAAATAAAACAGAATAGGAAAAAACAAAACAACACAACAACATAAATAGCCCCCAAACTCAGTGCCCAACTTGGAACATATACAATTGCTTGTTTGGTTTTGTTGTTGTGGTTTGCTTTAGTTGTGTTTTAAAACAGTTAATTTTTTAATTTTTCATAATTAAAAGTATCCTTTTTGTTTAAAACATTTTAACACACTGATTACATTTTCTTTGTTGTAAATAGGAAAAAAAAAAGAAAAAGTCCCACATCAGCTTTATTCTTCAGCAAAATGGTGTGAAGGGAACACAACTAGAGTTTTGCCAAATTTGGATATAGATTTCCTTGAGTCTGACTGTTATGATTCAGATTAATAAGACATATTTAAGTTAAAATAATACTGGAGACTATATTCAAGATGAGAGAAGTTTTCATCATTTTGTAGCTGGTCCTTTTGAGATGGTTTGTCATGAATATTTTTCTCTGGTTTTAGTCTCCTTAGGGGCCAGCTCCTGCTGTATCCGAAGTCCTGAGAGCCCAGCCATCTTCTTCCTCATTGGTGTTACGCCCAGCAGCAGCCCAGAAGCTTCTGGATCTGAGTTGCTGCCATCGCTGTCCATACGCAATCACCTCTTCCTGATTCTCTTTGAAGATTACTGAGGGTCAAACTTGAACTTTGTGTGTACAGTATACAGAGTTTTGATTTAGCTATATTTGCTCTCCTCCAAGATGGTTTTAATACTTGTATCTTCACCATTTCTCTGTATTATACCAACACTGATGATTAACATTTAGGAAAGCCCTTGCCAATTTTATGATTGCAAAATGCTATAATTGTTTTGACATGCATTGAAAATGATTCATTTTTCATTTACTTGTATTCTTTTATGACATGCCCAATTATGTACTTGGTCTATTTTTCTATTGAGATGTGTTTATCAATTTGTGAGTATTCTTAGCAAATCAAGTATATTAACTCTTTGCCTTTCAAATAAGTTGTAGATATTTCCCCAAATCTCTTTAAAAGTTTCTTACTTCCAGTTTTGGTTTTTAGGTGTATAGATATTTTTGATTTTTCAAGTTGAAAAACTTATGGTATTATACCTGTTGCGAAGACACCCTGATGCTGGGAAAGGCTGAGGGCAGGAGGATGAGATGATTGGGGCAACAGAGGATGAGATGATTGGATGGCATCACCGACTAGTGGATGTGAATTTGAACAAACTCTGGGAGATAGTGAAGGACAGGGAAGCCTGATGTGCTGCAGTCCATGGGGTTGCAGAGAGTCAGACATGACTTAGCAATTGAACAATAACAAAACAATGCTTACAGTAACTCATGCTTACTTAAAAATTGATTCCTCTTTTATTTGTCTCCTTTTTTTGTACTTTATTTCATCTAATCAAAAGCGCAACTGATTTCTGGGGAGATTGCATGGTATGAACTAGGCAGCTCACAATTTTAAAAAAATCATTGGTTAGGGAAGACAATGCCATTTATTTTTCTTAGTTGTATTTGACTTTTGACGTGTTTTCTTATTAAGGGAGAAACTGGTTTGAGGGTTCGGTGGTGGGGCATGATTTTCACTGTTCTCCAGCCATTTGGTTTAGGTGTGTTTTTTTAATTATTTATTCATTTTACTTGACTGCACTGGGTCTTGACTGCTGTGTGCAGGCTTTCTCGGCTGTGGCAAGCAGGGGCTGCTCCCTGGCTGCGGGGCGTGGGCTGCTCATGGCAGCGGCTTCTCTCGTTCCAGGGCACAGGCTCTAGGGCTTGCGGGACTCAGTAGTTACGGCGTGCAGGTCTAGAGTGTGTATGCTCAGGAGTTGCGTGCACGGGCTTAGTTGCTCTGAGGCATGTGGGATCTTCAGGGACCAGGGGTCAAACTCTTGTCCCCTCATTGGCAGGCGGATTCTTAACCACTCCACCATCAGGGAAATCCTAGGTTTAGATTTTACCCTCGGTTTAGACTTCCCCCGTAAGCAGCCTTCCATTCACTTTCTGATACATTTCTTCCATCTATTCCTTTTCTAGCTTTCTTGATAAAACATTTCCCTGTCCTTTACTCTCATCTCCTTTAGTCCATTTTCATGTTGTTTTCCTCAGAGGTTGCACAACATGGCAGAATTTTTTAAAATGAACTTTTTATTGAACTCTAGAAAAGTGTTATATCTTTTATGCACAATACACATAAGCTTTCTTAGTGAACAGACCCATGTGTTCAGGAGCCAGCTAAGTAAACAAAACCATCTAACAACCCAGAAAGCCTGTTTGTACCAACATCCTATTCATGTCTTTTCTCCTCCCCACTCAAATTCACCATTATTTTGATTTAGAACCCTATAAATTACTTTTTCCTGAGTTTGAACTTTATATAAATAGAACAACTTAATATTGACTTCTTTCACTCAACATTATGTTTGTAAGATTTTCAGTCAACTGTGAATAATTATAGATAATTGATTCTCATTGCTGTATGGTTATAACCATAAATTTGTTTATCCATTCTTTAGTTGATTCACATTTGGGTGACTACTAGCTTCTGGCTATTAGGAATAGATTCTGCTATGACTGTTCTCATGCATGTCTTTTGTTGAACATACACATACATTCATTACAACCTGACTGACTAGCTTGGTCTAGTATTCACAGAAATTGAAGAAATTGAAGAAATTCACAGCGATTGAAGAGAATAATCTGAATTTGGAAAAACAGGAAGAGACTATTTTGTGCACAAAATATTGTCTGAACAGTTTTATTGAAGTCAATCTTACATGTGAAAGAGTCTGGATGAGGAAAAATTTGGATGAGAAAGATTCCTTTTTAAATATCACTGTGTTTAAAAGTTCTTTGGGGGAAGGTTTCTTGTGTGCTGTTATTTGGAGAAATCTGTTTCCTAATGAACACAGATAGTAAGATATTGTAGTATAGAACTGACTTATATAGGAGCACATTTTTAGCTGGGCTGACTTAAGGAAAACTCAAATATTTGCTCTTTTTGATTGAAATGTAGAATTTATTTTATTGTAGTCCTTGAATGTTATCCATGAACTGTTCTGACATACAGCCTAGGAATACTTGAGCTGGGTGAGTGGGAATTTCTCAGTGCAGGAGACTAAAGCAACCTCGTGTAAAGCAGCTCTCAGGACCGATGCTGACTTGGTTTTCATATGCTCAATGATGTTCTGCAGTCAGCCTGCAGCAGAACTGTACTGCTGGAATTCTGGGAGGCTTTCTACTGGGCATCAGTGATTTCCTTTCCTAAACTACAAACATGACTGCCCCTTCTGAGGAGGAAAGCAGACAGGTTTGCCTTGGCCAAAGTCCAGTGGCCCAGAGTCAAGCCCTTAAGTGCTTTTCCAAGTGCCCAGTCTGGGTTCTCTGGGGATCAGGCTGCTTGGTAGACTAAGAAGGAAATTACCCAGTGATTTTTGTCCTGGCATTTATAAGTACACAGATGTTTCTTTTGATTTTGTAGGAGAACAAACTTGAATTGGCACTTTTCCTGGTTAGGAGGATACAACTGGTAGGAGATACGAACTATTTTTCATTGACCTAGAAGTATTAAAGGATATATTATGAAAAGTCATACTTGGTAACATTTTCATCCAGTAAATGTTCCTTATCTTTGCTATATAATAGTGTTTCTAAAACTATTTCTATATCTCACAAAGACTTGAAATTCACAGCTACTTGTTCCAATGTTTCTTAATATGTAGACCACACCTCCTGTCCTGTTATTTTTAAATCTCTGAGAAAAGGATCTAAGAATTTCCTTTTTTATCAGTCGTCTCAGATGATTCTGACATACACTAATGTTTGTAGACATTTGGCTGAAACCTTAAAGCACAGTCACTTGAGTTTATTCTGCTAGTTAGAATCCATTTGAAAATAAGAGGAAATTTAAATGGCAACAAAATGATGGTAATTTACATGGATCAATTTAAATGGCTAAGCATTAATTACCCATAATTCTAGTAATACTCTAGGAATATTTTTCAAAGCCTTAAGGCTATGACTTGGAATATACTGAGTGTGGTGTGAATGTCTCATGAACATGTTTATATTTCAGAAACTAAATGTCCTTCAATTTGCATATTGAATAAATCCACATTATAAAAAATTCTTTTCTATAGACAATGAAGTTATAGTGGCTTTCGAGTATCACTCATTTGCTAAATTCTAGTCCAACTTTTATATTGTTGCCATATATTATTTTTTCACTCTGTTGCCACAGAGGAGCAGATGGGGAGAGAAGAAAATGAGAAAAGTGAATGAATTTTTCTTAAGAATAAGTTTTATTAGAATGGGAAACCCCTATTTACAAGAGTTAAGAGATACTCCTATGTAACTTTCACGTGCCTTTTTTCCTTTACCTAATTGTAAGCTTATATGTTTATATTTCTTGAATAGATACCTTTTGATAAAGAGGTTGTAATGTTTGGATGTAAGCTTCATACCATATATGTACTTTTAGTGTTAATGTTAGCCTGATTATTATCCTTTTCCCTTTAAGCATTTATTTCTTCACTCCCACTGCTACCTCACCTCTGAGGATTCAAGTCCCTATGCCTCAGTGAAAGATAAGATATTAATCACATCCTGATCAGAAAAATAGAAACAAGTTTTATTACTAGTACAGGATACTATTCTTTAGGAGAAGGAAATGGCAACCCACTCCAGTATTCTTTCCTGGAGAAATCCATGTACAGAGGGCCCTGGTGGGCTACAGTCCATGGGGTTGAAAGACTCAGACATGACCGAGAGACTAACACTTCACTTCATCACTGTTCTTTTGGTTTTACTTTATTTTAAAAAAAGAATCAGAGTAACTTTTCCTCAGATATTTTGCTTTGCTCAGATATTTAAGATATATTTTCAGTTCAGTTCAGTTCAGTCGCTCAGTCGTGTCTGACTCTTCGCGACCCCATGAATCGCAGCACCCCTCCCTGTCCATCACCAACTCCCATCACCAAACCCATGTCCATTGAGTCAGTGATGCCATCCAGCCATCTCATCCTCGGTCGTCCCCTTCTCCTCCTGCCCCCAATCCCTCCCAGCATCAGAGTCTTTTCCAATGAGTCAACTCTTCTCATGAGGTGCCCAAAGTACTAGAGTTTCACCCTCAGCATCATTCCTTCCAAAGAAATCCCAGGGCTGATCTTCAGAATGGATGGGTTGGATCTCCTTGCAGTCCAAGGGACTCTCAAGAGTCTTCTCCAACACCACAGCTCAAAAGCATCAATTCTTCGGTGCTCAGCCTTCTTCACAGTCCAACTCTCACATCCATACATGA
>SJYQ01000124.1:116989-137621 GCA_006410935.1 Redunca redunca | reverse complement strand
TTTTTGAGACTGCATCCAAGTACTGCATTTTGGGCTCTTTTGTCTACCTTTATGGCTACTCCATTTCTTCTAAGGGATTCCTGCCCACAGTAGTAGATACAATGGTCATCTGAGTTAAATTCACCCATTCCAGTCCATTTTAGTTCGCTGATTCCTAGAATGTCAACATTCACTCTTGCCATCTCTTGTTTGACCACTTCCAATTTGCCTTGATTCATGGACCTGATGTTCCAGGTTCCTATGCAATATTGCTCTTTACAGCATCAGATCTTGCTTCTATCACCAGTCACATCCACAGCTGGGTATTGTTTTTGCTTTGGCTCCATCCGTTCATTCTTTCTGGAGTTATTTCTCCACTGATCTCCAGTAGCATATTGGGCACCTACTGACCTGGGGAATTTCTCTTTCAGTATCCTATCATTTTGCCTTTTCATACTGTTCTTGGGGTTCTCAAAGCAAGAATACTGAAGTGGTTTGCCATTCCCTTCTCCAGTGGACCACATTCTGTCAGACCTCTCCACCATGACCTGCCCATCTTGGGTGGCTTAGTATCATTGAGTTAGACAAGGCTGTGGTCCTAGTGTGATTGGATTGACTAGTTTTCTGTGAGTATGGTTTCAGTGTGTCTGCCTTCTGATGCCCTCTTGCAACACCTACCGTCTTACTTGGGTTTCTCTTACCTTGGACATGGGATATTTCTTCACGGCAGCTCCAGCAAAGCGCAGCCGCTGCTCCTTACCTTGGATGAGGGTTATCTCCTCACCGCCGCCCCTCCTGACCTTGAACATTTAATAGCTCCTCTAGGCCCTCCTCCGCCCCCTCAGCCACCGCTCCTCGGACTTGGGGTAGCTCCTCTTCGCCACCACCCCTCATGCATGGGGAAGATACCTTTTAGATTGCAACAAAAACGTGATCCTTAGTAGATTTAAATCATTCACAAGCTGAACTTCAAAGGGGTATGTGCTGTACTATTTTTCATAATTTGGGGTGTTTAAGGGTATGAGTAGTAAGTTATCATCTCCATTTTGATTTTTGTCAAGTTGTAGTATAATAGCACTTAGCCTTTGCTGATTATACAAGTGTGAATTTATGCACTTTATATTTTTAGTCACGATTCTATAAATTTCTATGGCCTTAATCATGCATGTGTTCACTCAACAACTTATGTTAGAACACCTCTTGTGGGTTAGCTAATCTTCTTTGTACTGGGGATGCAACAATGACCAAAACTGACAGAAAGCACTGACCTCATAGAGCTTCTATTGTAAAGGGAGGAGACAGGTAATGGAAAAAAAACAAGTGTGAATAGTAAGTTGGAAAGAAATAAGTGCTATGGAAAAATGCCAGCAGGGTAAGAAGAAAGAGGAGGGCTGGGTGATGATCCTCATGATTATTATTGTGCTTACTACATACCACAGGACGTCAGAAATGACTTTGGTATGCCAAAATCTTGTTTGTGTTGGGTCTTTCATTTTACATACAATAGCCATCAGTGGTTTATTTCCTAATTTATAACCAAGATTACTGGTTTATTTCTAGAATCCCCTAAATGCAAGATTTTCCTAAAGTATGTCCTTATCTGAATTAGTCCATTTGCAATGTGAGCAAAATTTGATTTGAAAAAGACAGAGCCTGAAAATTGTCTGTTTGCATTGATTACTGTATTTGTATTGTATTGGAATGATTGGCATATTAAAACCCTTGTAGAAAATTAGTCCTTATCTTTTTTCTTGAATGCACTGAGTTAATGTTAAAGTTGTAAACTTAAAATATAGTTAAAATATTTTTGAAAGAGTAATTTTCCAATAAATTTGAGTTTTCCCAGTAAAGGACTTTCTAAGAAATTGTGACTTTGGAAAATGACTTAGACTCTGGGAATCTTTACATATACAACAAGGAAGGAAAAAATTGGGCAACTAAAGTTATCTTTAAAGTCTTGTGATAAGATCTCAACATAACATGGAGTAAGTGATGCCGGTGGTGGACACGGAGGTGTTGCCCTGATCCCCCTTCTTGTTGCCCAGCTGTCAGCTCCTTCAGATTGGGTCTCAGCGGTAGAGCATCTCCTCACTGAGGTCATGTCCTTCTTGTGGTACCCATGACTAGTGACTCCAGTGTTTGTGATCTTAACATATTATGTTATGTTATGTGTTGTTATTTATTTAGAATCCCACTGTCTGCTCTTTAACGTGACTACTATTTAGTCAATTAATTTATCCTAGTGATGTGTGTGTGTATCAGAGAAGGTGATGGCACCCCACTCCAGTACTCTTGCTTGGAAAATCCCATGGACAGAGGAGCCTGGTAGGCTGCGGTCCATGGGGTCATGAAGAGTCGGACATGACTGAGAGACTTCCCTTTCACTTTTCAGTTTCCTGCATTGGAGAAGGATATGGCAACCCACTCCAGCATTCTTGCCTGGAGAATCCCAGGGACGGGGGAGCCTGGTGGGCTGCCGTCTATGGGGTCGCACAGAGTCGGACACGACTGAAGCGACTTAACAGCAGCAGCAGTGATGTGTATAGCCTTTGTGTGCATGCTAAGTCACTTCAGTCATGTCTGACTCTTTGTGACCTTATGGACTGTAGCCCACCAGGGTTCTCTGTCCATAGGATTCTCCTAGCATGCATACTGGAGTGGTGCCCTCCTCCAGGGGATCTTTCTAACCTAGAGATCAAAACTGCATCTCTCTAAGTTTCCAGCATCCGCAGGCAGGCTCTTTACCACTAGCGCCACCTGGGAAGTCCTGTTTACTGTAGCACTAATCACATTATAGTTTGTTGTGTTGTTTAGAATCTAGATTTTGAGATCTCCAGGCTGCAGGTGTTTAGTTTTCTCATCTTTGAATTCTAATCCCCTAACTCCTAGAGAAAAGAACACTGAATGAATGAATGAGTTAGCTAACTGCTGAATGAATCTAACAGCAGTTAGTAGAGAATAGTGGCTTGACCCAAAAGGGTCACATTGGCTATAGAAAATTTTTAAAATGAGCTACTAAAATTTGGTCTGCTTTACATTATTAGTCTCCACTGACACAATGTCATACACAAAATAATTCTCTCTGCCTAGATGGATCAGTCTCACAGTGCCACCTCCCCCTCCAAGCAATTGATCCCAAATTGGCTTACTGGAATTTTCAGGGAATACCTGCTGGCAGCTGTTTGGGGATTGTCTCCTTTGTCAAATCCACCAGATGCCTCTTGTCCTCCCTTGACTTCTGAACAGCTTCCCTTCTCTTGAGGGTTTGAGGCTACTGGTGGGTTTTTTTTTGCACTTTCATTTTGGTTGAACATGTTGCCCATGGGTTTTTGATTTTACTCTCTGGCTCTTCTGTCCATTTTCATACAGGTTTTGTGGAAGATACAAAGCCTCTGCTGTCCTTACTTCAGTCATCTTCCCAGACTCCCTCTCAGTATTTTCATTTTTCATCTTTGTCAATATGAAATCTGAGAATGGCATCTCATGCTTTTAATTTTTTTCTTGATATTTACTAAACCAAATAATGATTTTACAATATTATGTATATATTGATTATCAGCCTTTTGAGAATTTTTTTCTTTTGTATATGGCCTTTTCCTTAATATGTAAGAACTCTTCTTAAGATATACATTTTAATTCTTGAGTATCACATAATGATAATAATGATGATATAATAATGATGATAATTTTTAACAGTGTGGTATTTATCATCTAAATTTATTTTGACATAATATAGTTTTAAGTGAATAAGTGTCTCAATTTTTTCTATGTTGTTTTTGGCTATATTTAGTGACCCATTGACACAACATTTTAAATTAACTATATTTCAATTAAAGAAAAATAAAACTAGAGAGACTCACCCACTAGTTGGTAAAGAGCCTGATAAGTTTTACTGATGAATAATATTTAATTAATGCCACTTCAGGATGCAAAAAAATGAAATCTTGGAAAGTGGCACATTTTCTTAGGAAATGGCCCCAAACAGTGTTACTCCTATTCATAGATGATCTCTACATGTTCTTATCTATTAAACAAGCAATAACTAAGATTTTTGAAGTGCCTCATTATTTAAAGACTTCTTTCGCTTATATAATTTGTGTCACAATAATTCACATTCTTAGAAAAAGAATTGCCTAAAAGCAGCAGCAGTGGATTTGTTTTCCAAGTGAATTCTGCCTAATTATAAATCTCTCTTGTTGTTAAGGGATCTGAAGGTCAGTATTAGTAACTACAGTACAGGAAAAAAAAAAAAATCATGGACAAACCAGTTAGAGACATTTGCCAGGAAATGGATTGTTTGCAGATCACTTGGCATAAAGCCCTGTGAAGAAGCAAATCTGCCCCCACCCTCCCTTTAGTCTACTTTTCTTGCCCTGCTCTGTTCCAAAGACGGAAACGTTTAGACACATTTGAACCATCAAAATGAGCAGTTTCTACTAATCTGAACCAAATCAGTTATAAAGACCAGATGATATTTAAATATCACCCATTTTTTTCTACAGCTGACAAGATCTTTATATTTTTTAAAGTATTATAGAAGATTACCCTTTTATAAGGTTTTCTCTGCTTGCTATTAAGTTAAAATTTAAAAAAAGCTGTAAAGCACTTTTATCTGATTTGGGGACTTACTTCTTAAAGAAGACTTTTTTTTTTTTAATGTCTCCCTAAGTCAAAGTTATTAATTCCTANAGCAGCAGTGGATTTGTTTTCCAAGTGAATTCTGCCTAATTATAAATCTCTCTTGTTGTTAAGGGATCTGAAGGTCAGTATTAGTAACTACAGTACAGGAAAAAAAAAAAAATCATGGACAAACCAGTTAGAGACATTTGCCAGGAAATGGATTGTTTGCAGATCACTTGGCATAAAGCCCTGTGAAGAAGCAAATCTGCCCCCACCCTCCCTTTAGTCTACTTTTCTTGCCCTGCTCTGTTCCAAAGACGGAAACGTTTAGACACATTTGAACCATCAAAATGAGCAGTTTCTACTAATCTGAACCAAATCAGTTATAAAGACCAGATGATATTTAAATATCACCCATTTTTTTCTACAGCTGACAAGATCTTTATATTTTTTAAAGTATTATAGAAGATTACCCTTTTATAAGGTTTTCTCTGCTTGCTATTAAGTTAAAATTTAAAAAAAGCTGTAAAGCACTTTTATCTGATTTGGGGACTTACTTCTTAAAGAAGATTTTTTTTTTTTAATGTCTCCCTAAGTCAAAGTTATTAATTCCTATGATGCTGCAATTCTAGTGAGTCAGAAACACACCGTATTTGGACTTTCAATTTTCCCTTCTCAATGGCTTCCTCTGTCCTTTTTTTTTCAAGCTCAACAAATGTAAAATATTTTAATCAAGTGAAAACAGACAAAATGTGACTCATTCTACTCGGCTAGGGATCGGTCTGCTGATGTCATCTCATTCTCTGCTGCCAAGTCATTCTAAGGGGAAAAATCCATCTAGAGGAGCCTGCATTTCAGTGTAGGAACTAAAGCATTTTGTTTTAAACTCTTTATCTCCCCTTTCCCTCTGTTTTTAGTTCCTTAAAAAAAAAGGCTTGAATAATTTCATACTTCGCTTGTGTGTCATACCGCATACATTTCCTTTCATCCCCCATGTCTCCATTCCACTGCTTAATATATATTTCTTCTAAAAACTGTTGGCTATGCTTTATGTAGGAAAAAGAGCTATGAGATTTATATTTGGCAGCTTGAAAACTTGGCTCACTCTCTTTCCGTAGCCTCCATTTCAGGACTGGCATTACTATCAATATCTGCTTTTCTTTTTCATTAAAAATTATTTTTAATTGGAGGATAATTGCTTTACAATGTTGTGTTGGTTTCTGACATACAACAACATGAATCAGCCATAAGTATACACATGTCCCCTCCCTCTTGATCGTTCCTCCCACCTCCCACCATTCCATCCCTCTAGGTTGGCACAGAGTACTAGGTTGAGCTCCCTGCATTATACAGCAACTTCCTACTAGTTATGTTTTACATGGTAGTGTATATGTTTCAATTCTACTCTCTCAGTTTGTCCCACTCTCTCCTCCCCGTACTGTGTCCACAAGTCTGTTCTTTATGTCTGCATCTCTTTCCTGCCCTGCAAACAGATTCATCAGTATCATTTTTCTAGATTCCATATATACGCATTAATACAAGATATTTGTTTTTCTCTTTCTGACTTACTTCACTCTGTGTAGCAGGCTCTAGGTTCATCCACATCACTACACTTGACTTAAATTCATTATTTTAATAGCTGAGTAATATTCCCTTGTCTATACACCGCAACTTCTTTTATCCATTCATCTGTCAGTGGACATTTAGGTTACGTCCATGTTCTGGCTATTGTAAATAGTACTGAGAAAGACAAATCAAAACTACAATGAAGTATCACTTCACACTAGTCAGAACAGCCATCATCCAAAAAATCTACAAACAACAAATGCTGGAGATGGTGTGGAGAAAAAGGAACCCTCTTGCACTGTTGGTAGGAATATAAATTGATACAGCCAGTATGCTGCTGCTGCTGCTGCTGCTTCTGCTAAGTTGCTTCAGTTAAAAACCTAGGAATAAAACTACCATATGATGCAGCAGTCCACTACTGGGCATATGCCCTGAGAAAACGATGATTGAAAAAGATGTATGTACCTCAATATCGGCTTTTATAACTTCATCTAACATCTGTATTCTAAGAGCTCTGAAATCTTTACTTTTATAAAGCATTTAAAGGACCTGACTCAAATTCAACTTTCAACTGACATCACTCTTCAGATGTCCCACAAACATCTTTAATTCAAAATGTCAAAATGGAATTAATTATTCGGGTGCTACTGAGCACCCAAACCTGGTTTTTTAAAATAATTTTTCATTGTTAATATTAATAGCTTCATCATTCACCCAATCTCCAAAACTAAGTCTCTGATGTCTTTTTAAACTCCTCCCTCTCCGCGATCCTTCCTGTTGAATAAGTGTTCAAATACTATTGCTTCCTTTTCAGAAAGAACTCAAGAATTCAATCCCTTTCTAATTGTTCAAAGGAAGGACTTTGGAACCAAGTTTAAATCCTGTCTCCACCCACTACTATCTGTGTTACTTAGCCTGTTTGTTAAAACCTGTCTGGGTCTCAGTTTTCTTGTCTGTGAAAAGGAAATAGTATAATGTCTATATCATAGAGATTATGAATTTAGAAGAATACTTGGTATATTGTAAGTATTCTGTAAATATTAGTTATTATTAGTTTCATCATTATAATCTTCACTGCTTTACTGACTTACTTTATCTCTTGTTTAGAATATTGAAATGATCTTTTAAGTAGTCTTCTAACTCCAGTTCTTAATCACTCAATTTCCTTATCTAAGGAAAATGTGAGGGCTCAGTCAGAACAACTGAAGTTACACTAGGTATTTTAACAGGATTGAAAAGTTATTGAATAATAGTTATTAGAGAACTGAAAAAAACAAAGAAGTAATCAGAGGAATAACTGCAGAAGCTGCTACCATTCCTAAGGCTGAGTGAAGAGAGGCCTTAGGCTGGGGTTTTCGGAAGTTGGATGATTAGGGGAAAGGCCCTGAGAAGAGGACTCAGACTTGGAGGAAGGAACAGTACCTGGAAGGTACTGGTATCCACCAAGGGGCCTCATGAGGAGATTCTGGGAAAGTCAGAAGTAGCCTGAGTGCCATGGTAGGGTGACTGTGACAAAGCCACAAAGCGACCAGAAAGGAGGGAGCCCCTTGTCCCTCTCCCCAGTCTTCTAGTCCAGTCCAATATTGAAGAATCTAAAAGAACCAGATAGCAAAAGAGAGTTATTTGCAGAATCCCAAGCACTAGCTTCCCAGGAGAGAGTATAGAAGGATGGACTGGAGACGAGAGTGGAGAGCTTAATAACCAGTACAGTGTGCTTTTTTTTTTTTTTAATTTTAATTTTATTTTACTTTACAATACTGTATTGGTTTTGCCATATATTGACATGAATCCACCACGGGTGTACATGTGCTTTTGAAAATACAACCTCCCCTCCACACTTTGAAAACAATCAGCGGCCCCTTGCTACCTAAGGGACAGAGTTTTAGACTCCTTGCTCTCCAGCCAAAATCGACTTCTTCCGCTCTTTCCCCCATTGTCCCTTTCCTCCCTTATTTCTGTCTTCACCCTACCTCCTAACTTTCAGCTGCCTCTTCACCATGCCCTTTGCTGTGCAATCCTTGATTCATTTCCTCTGAAACATTTAATTACTTCCATTGTGTTACTCTGTTGCTTCTTCAGACTTTCTTTCACATTTTGACAAGATCTTGTCCATTCTTTTAGAGTCAACTCTTCCATTAAACTGAGTTCTAGACAAAATTAATGATGTATTCCTCTGTACTTCCATAGATTATTGGTACATTCATTCAAATCGGGTGTGTATTGACTCTATATTATGTAATAGCCATTGTGCAAAGCATAGTGTATACAATGATGAACCAAATGCCCTTGGTCTTCGCTACATGGAGTTTCCTGAGGAAATTATTTTTGAACTTGGATTGGCGGAAACTGGGATTGATATATCCAAGAGAATTGATACAACTATTGTATAACTGAGCATGTAGGGTCAAAGTAAGGGCTAACTGGAAGAGTACATTGACACTCTCTAGCATACACATGGGAGAAGGCGATGGCACCCCACTCCAGTACTCTTGCCTGGAAAACCCCATGGATGGAGGAGCCTGGTAGGCTGCAGTCCATGGGGTCGTGAAAAGTTGGACATGACTGAGTGACTTCACTTTCACTTTTCACTTTCATGCATTGGAGAAGGAAATGACAACCCTCTCCAGCATTCTTGCCTGGAGAATCCCAGGGACAGGGAACCTGGTGGGTTGCCGTCTATGGGGTCGCACAGAGTCGGACACGACTGAAGCGACTTAGCAGCAGCAGCAGCATACACATTCTAATCACAGTCCTAGGAAGAGAGGAGAGGAAAGAGAAGAGACAGTTTCTAAATTTTTAATAGCTTAAACAATTAAAGGCTGAGTCAAGGGGAATTGAGAGGATTAAAAGCAGAAACAATGAAAAAAACATTTCAAAAATGTGAATTAGAAACCGTGTTGAATGCTGCTGAGGTTTAATAAAATGAGCACGCAGACTTTTGCAATGGATTTAAATGACCTCATAGTGATCATAGGGAGATCTTTTTCAGTGAAGCACTGGCACCAACACATAGAATAAGACCAAGGGAGTGAAAATAGAGACAGTTAAATAACTTTAGAGGAATTTAACTTGAAGAACAAGACCCAGGGTACTTATTTTCTTGTGTTAGAGTTCTTTTCCAGTTTTTCTAACCAGCTACAGCATGTACTTTCTGCAGGTGTCTTATGTAACCTTATTACTTAGACCAGCAACTGGCACCTACTAGGTGCTTGTTAAGGAGCTGTATGACTGATGAAGGTTATTAAAGGGGATTAATTAAAACTATAAAATAACAGGGTGTCTTAGTCTGTTTGGGCTGTTATTACAAACTACCACAGACCAGGGAGCTTATAAACAACAGAAATTTATTTCTTACAGTTTTGGAGGCTGGAAATCTGAGATCAGTACTCTTGCCTAGTCGTGGTCTGGTGAAGGCCCCCTGCTGGGTCACAGACTTCTCACTGTATCCTCACAAGATAGAAGGTGACTAGGGATCACTCTGGGGCCTCTTATAAGGGACTATTTTCATTCATGAGGGTTCCCTCATGACTTAAGTATCTCTCCCAAAGTCCACCAACAAATATCATCATGTTTAGGGTTAGGATTTCAACATATGAATTTGGGGTGGTTAGGTTCATTCAGGGACTTCCCAGGCGGCTCAGAGGTTAAAGAATCCACCACAATGCAGGAGAAATAAGAGACACAAGTTCGATCCCTAAGTCGGGAAGATCCCTTGGAGGAGGACATGGCAACCCACTCCAGTATTGTTGCCTGGAGAATCCACTGGACAGAGGAGGCTGGCTGACTACAGTCCATGGAGTTACAAAGAACTGGACACGGCTGAAGCAACTGAGCAAACACGCACGTATGCACATTCAGGTCATGGCACAGAGCAAGTTTTTTTGGCTCAGGTTTAGTAGAATAGAAGCTAAAATATTTGTTACTTTTTTTCCTGAGTTATATTTGGCCTAAATTTGAAGATAAATTTCAGTGATTCAAAAAAACTTTGCATGTTAAAAGTTAAAAATAGTAGAGGAATCAATGGGAAAATAAAGCCAATTTTTGAAAATAGCACAATGCCATAAACCTCAGAGCTCTAATCCATATTCCTGTTGTTTAAGTTTGAAAAGTCATAGGTGTACCCTAGTTTTATTCTGACTTAACGTGTACAAGAAGAGTTTGATCTGCAGTGGTATTACTAGTTTCTTTCAGCATGTATTCTCCACTGTTATAGGAAGGAGTAATAAGCATCTTAATTTTTGTCTTTAATTTGTGTGAAGTCCAAGGTTATGTTACAAATAACTTTTGATACTTTTAAAAGTATACATTTGAATTATGTATAAAAAATATCTGCAATATTGCAAGTGAAGCTCAGTCACCTCCAACTCTTTGTGACCCCATGGACTATAGCTCGCCAGGCTCCTCTGTCCATGGAAGTCTCCAGGCAAGAATAGTGAAATGGGTATTCCCTTATCCAGGGGATCTTCTCAACCCAGGGATCAAACCTGGGTCTCCTTCATTGCAGGCAGATTCTTTACCCTCTGAGCCACCGGGGGGGGGGGGGTCCCTCCAAGTTTAATATTTCCTTGATGTTCTTATTGAATAGCTACTCACAATTGCAAATCATAACAAATTATCAGAGGCTATTTGGCTCAATTCTACACAAAATTGTCAAATAAATGATATTGTTATAAAAACCTTTCAGTGTCACCTTTCATAGCCTTGTCATCCCCTGCAGATCTTCTCTTCTCTGTTTCCCAGTCTTAAATAATTTTCACAAAACTGCTGTCAGTGTGACTTTGTTGGGCAAATACTTTTAAAGTAAGTCATAAATGACAAATAAAGATTAGTGGTTTTTCTTCCCTTTCCAATGGTTACCCAGGCTTGCTTCTACCCTTCATGTTTTTAACAGAGAGCACCCCTTAGCTCAAAGGACTTTTATTCATCACAGGGTATATTTTAGAGAAGAAGCTTCTTATTTCCTCACAAATCACAACATACAGGCAGCTACTATTTCTGCCTCTGCATGCAGCTGGCCTGGAGGGCATTACATCCAAGATAAAACCACATCTGCCTTTGGTCCAACCAAACTGGGTGTAGTGCCTTTAGGACCTAAGAGTGCTGTGACAGATAAGGATGGTGGAATTTGGTCTGGGCCTCTGTACTTGTACTTCTTTGTTGAATCGACTCCCCCTCGACTCCCCCGAAGTTCCTTTCAGCATTTGTTTTAAGATTGGATGCTCTAACTCTTGCCATCTGCTTGTCTGGTTATAATCCCACCCCTGACTTTGACATATTTCTACCACTTGCCCTTCCTATGGAGTCCATCATGAACTCACTTGAACCAGCTCTTTATTAATTTCCCATTCTTGGTGTCATGTTGGGGCTCAGCATCTCGACACACCTCGTGTTATCCACCTCCCCGTGCCCTACTGTGGTCCTCTGCCCCCAGGCTCTGATGTGACATGTACATGGAATAAACATTGAAAAGTTTATTGTAGACTTAAGAGATGCTAACAGAAGTTTGGAAAAGGAAAGGAGTAATTAAATTTTTACTTTAAATAATTCATTTCAGGAAATTGGAATTTTGGTGAGATAATATGATGTTGGTGCCATATTATTACTTCAAAATCCACCAATTTTTCTAATAAATGTGATACCCTGGTTCTGGCATATTATACAAATTTGTAAATCACCAAAAATGCTCATGACTTTTGCTAGCTAATGAATTATAGGTCCCTTTTTAAACCTAGAGATTTTACTTGTAGGAACTGTAAGAAATTAAAATATGAGTGTGGAAAACTAACAATTATTGAAATCAGCTGTTGGCCAGATATCTTACATGCAGTTATTTTACTAATTTTCATAATTGTTTCACAATATAGGAAACATTATCTCCATATTTTATGTAAGATAAGGGTAGCTCTATAAGACACAGCTGGGTAGCAAATACAGCATGAACACAGAAATCTAAGTCAAGGCCAAATGTAAACTGTCCTGTAACACTAACATTCAGTTCAGTTTTTTTGCTAGGATCTAGAAGATCCAACCAGTCCATTCTAAAGGAGATCAGTCCTGGGTGTTCTTTGGAAGGAATGATGCTGAAGCTGAAACTCCAGTACTTGGCCACCTCATGTGTAGAGGTGACTCATTGGAAAAGACTCTAATGCTGGGAAGGATTGGGGGCAGGAGGAAAAGGGGATGACAGAGGATGAGAAGGCTGGATGGCATCACCGAATCAATAGATGTGAGTGTGAGTGAACTCTGGGACTTGGTGATGGACAGGGAGGCCTGGTGTGCTGCAATTCATGGGGTCACAAAGAGTCGGACATGACTGAGCAACTGAACTGAACTGAACTGAAATGTGGCCCAATGTCTCATTTATAGATGTAACCTCCCACTGTAATTAGGAATGTGGCATTTGGAATTAGATTTCTTAGGTTCTATCCCTTTTCTTCTACTCATCAGCACTGAGGTTCTGAGTGTACCACTTAACATACTCAAGACTCAATTTTGTTATCTTTAAGTTAGGGATGGTAATGGAGAAGATGATAATATTTCCTTTCTTCCAGGATTGCCTGTGCCAATCAGATAATACATATAAAGCAGTTGGTGACTGGTATAAGTAAACATAAAATAATTGTTGTTTCCTTAATTTGGACATTTTGGCTTTTAAAAAATAGCTTTATTTTCATTTTGATAACAAAATAGGAAACAAAGAAAAGCTATATGTTTCAGGTAGTTCAGTTCAGTGGCTCAGTCCTGTCTGACTCTTGGCAACACCATGGACGGCAACACGCCAGGCTTCCCTCTCCATCACAAACTCCTGGAGCTTGCTCAAAGTCATGTCCATCAAGTAAGTGAGACCATCCAACCATCTCATCCTTTGTCATCCACATCTCCTGCCTTCAGTCTTTCCCAGCATCAGGGTCTTTTCCAATGAGTCAGTTCTTCACATCAGGTGGCCCAAGTATTGGAGCTTCAGCTTCAGCATCAGTCCTTCCAATGGATATTCAAGACTGATTTCTTTTAGAATGGACTGGTTGGATCTCCTTGTGGTCCAAGGGACTCTCAAGAGTCTTCTCCAACACCACAGTTCAAAAGCATCAAATTTTCAGAACTCAGTCACTTTATGGTCCAACTCTCACATCCATTCATGACTACTGGAAAAACCATAGCTTTGACTAGATGGACCTTTGTCAATAAGTAATGTCCCTGCATTTTAATATGCTGTCTAGGTTGGTCATAGCTTTACTCCCAAGGAGCAAATGTCTTTGAATTTCATGGCTGCAGTCACCATCTACAGTGATTTTGGAGCTCAAGGAAAGAAAGTCTCTCACTGTTTCCATTGTTTCCCCATCTATTTGCCATGAAGTGATGGGACCAGATGCCATGATCTTAGTTTTTTGAATTTTGAGTTTTAAGCCAGCCTTTTTACTCTCTCCATTCACATTCATCAAGAAGCTGTTTAGTTCCTCTTCACTTTCTGCCATAAGGGTGGTGTCATCTGCATATCTGAGCTTATTGATATTTCTTCCGGCAATCTTGATTCCAGCTTGTACTTCATTCAGCCCAGTGTTTCTCATGATGTACTCTGCATATAAGTTAAATAAGCAGGGTGACAATATACAGCCTTGACATACTCCTTTTCCTATTTGGAACAAGACTGTTGTTCCATGTCTAGTCCTAACTGTTGCTTCCTGACCTGCATACAGATTTCTCAAGAGGCAGGTCAGGTGTTCTGGTATTCCCATCTCTTTCAGAATTTTCCACAGTTTGTGGTAATCCACACAGTCAAAGGCTTTGGCATAGTCAATAAAGCAGAAATAGATGTTTTTCTGGAACTCTTTTGCTTGTTCGATGGTCCAATGGATGTTGGTACTTTAATCTCTGGTTCCTGTGCCTTTTCTAAAATCAGCTTGAACATATGGAATTCATGATTCACATATTCTTCAAGACTGGCTTGGAGGATTTTGAGCATTATTTTACTAGCATGTGAGATAAGTGCAATTGTACGGTAGTTTGAGCATTCTTTGGCATTGCCTTTCTTTGGGATTGGAATGAAAACTGACCTTTTTCAGTCCTGTGGCCACTGCTTCATTTTACAAATGTGCAGGCACACTAAGTCAGCACTTTCACAGCATCATCTTTTAGGATTTGAAACAGCTCAACTGGAATTCCATCACCTCCACTAGCTTTGTTCATAGTGATGCTTCTTAAGACCCACTTGACTTCACATTCCAGAATGTCTGCCTCTAGGTGAGTGATCACATCGTCATGATTATCAGGGTTGTAAAGATCTTTTTTGTACAGTTCTTCTGTGTATTCTTGCCACCTCTTCTTAATATCTTTTGCTTCTGTTAGGTCCATAATATTTCTGTACTTTATTGAGCCCATCTTTGCATGAACTGTTCCTTTGATATCTCGAATTTCCTTGAAGAGATCTCTAGTCTTTCCCATTCTGTTGTTTTCCTCTATTTCTTTGCACTGATCACTGGGGAAGACTTTCTTATCTCTCCTTGCTATTCTCTGGAACTCTGCATTCAGATGGGTATATCTTTCTTTTTCTCCTTTGCTGTTGGCTTCTCTTCATTTCACAGCTATTTGTAAGGCCTCCCCAGACAGCCATTTTGCTTTTTTGCATTTCTTTTCCATGGGGATGGTCTTGATCCCTGTCTCCTGTACAATGTCATGAACCTCAGTCCATAGTTCATCAGGCACTCTATCAGATCTAGTCACTTAAATCTATTTCTCACTTCCACTGTATAATCATAAGGGATTTGATTTAGGTCATACCTGAATGGTCTAGTGGTTTTTCCTTCTTTCTTCAATTTAAGTCTGAATTTTGCAATAAGGAGTTCATGATCTGAGCCACAGTCAGCTCCTGGTCTTGTTTTTGCTGACTGTATAGAGCTTCTCCATCTTTGGCTGCAAAGAATATAATCAGTCTGAATTTAGTGTTGACCATCTGGTGATGTCCATGTGTAGAGTCTTCTCTTGTGTTGTTGGAAGAGGGTGTTTGCTATGACCAGTGCATTTTCTTGGCAAAACTCTATTAGTCTTTGCTCTGCTTCATTCTGTATTCCAAGGCCAAATTTGCCTGTTACTCCAGGTGTTTCATGACTTCTTACTTCTTTATTTCAGTTCCCTATAATGAAAAGGACATCTTTTGGGGGTGTTAGTTCTAGAAGGTCTTGTAGGTCTTCATAGAACTGTTCAGTTTCAGCTTCTTCAGCATTACTGGTCAGGACTTGGACATCGATTTCCATGATATTGAATGGTTTGCTTTGTAAATGAACAGAGATCAGTATGTCATTTTGAGATTACATCCAAGTACTCATTTCAGACTCTTTCGCTGACTCTGATGGCTACTCCATTTCTTCTAAGGGATTCTTGCCCACAGTAGTATATATAATGGTCATCTGAGTTAAATTCACCCATTCCAGTCCATTTTAGTTCACTGCTATCTAAAATGTCATTCACTCTTGCCATCTCCTGTTTGACCACTTCCAATTTACCTTTATTCATGGACCTAACATCCCAGGTTCCTATGCAATATTGCTCTTTACAGCATCGGATCTTGCTTCTATCACCAGTCACATCCACAGCTGGGTGTTGTTTTTGCTTTGGCTCAGTCTCTGCATTCTTTCTGGAGTTATTTCCCCACTGATCTCCAGTAGAATACTGGGCATCTACCGACCTGGGGAGTTCCTCTTTCAGTGTCCTATCTTCTTGCCTTTTCATACTGTTCAAGGGGTTCTCAAGGCAAGAACACTGAAGTGGTTTGCCATTCCATTCTCCAGTGGCCCACACTTTGTCAAAACTCTCCAACATGACCCATCCACGTTGGGTGGCCCTACACAACATGGCTCATAGTTTCACTGAGTGAGCCAAGGCTGTGTTCCATGTGATTAGATTGGTTAGTTTTCTGTGACTGTGGTTTTCAGTCTGTCGCCCTCTGATGGAGAAAGATGAGAGACTTATGTAAGCCTTCTGATGGGAGAGACTTACTGAGGGGGGAAGCTGGGTCTTGTTCTGATGGGCAGGGCCATGCTCAGTAAATGTTTAATTTAATATTCTGTTGATGGGTGGAGTTGTGCTCCCTGCCTGTTACTTACCTGGGGCCAAACTATGGTGGAGGTAATGAAGATATGGAGACCTCCTTCAAAAGATCCCATGCGTGTACTGCTGCACTCAGTGCCCACAACCCTGCAGCAGGCCACCACCGACCCACGCCTCCACTGGAGACTCCTGGACACTCACAGGCAAGTCTGGGTCAGTCTCTTGTGGGGTCACTGCTCCTTTCTCCTGGGTCCTGGTGCACACAAGTTTCTGTTTGTGCCCTCCAAGGGTCTATTTCCCAGTCCTGGGTAAGTTGTGGCAGCTCTATGGCAGGGTTAATGGTGACCTCCTCCAACAGGGCTTGTGCCGTAACCAAGGCTGCTGCACCAGAGCCCGCCTTCCTGCGGCAGTCCACTGCTGACCCTTTCCTCCACAGGAGACGCCCAGGTGCAGCTCTGTCTCAGTCTCTGTGGGGTCCCTGGGTCCTGGTGCACACAGGTTTGTTTGAGCCCTCTGAGCATCTCTGGTGGGAATGGGCTTTGATTTTAAATGTGAATTTGCCCCTCCTGCTGGGGCTTCTCCTTTACCCTTAGGTGTGAGATATCTCTTCATAGCTATTCCGGTGCTTATCATCTTACTGGGATTTCTCTGACTTTGGATGTGGGGTATCTCCTCATGGCTGCTTGCTTCATGCAATGATGGGCACAACAAAGGACAGAAATGGTGTGGACCTAACAGAAGCAGAAGATATTAAGAAGAGGTGGAAAGAATACACAGAACTATGCAAAAAGATCTTCATGACACAGATAACCAAGATGGTGTGATCACTCACCTAGAACCAGACATCCTGGAATGTGAAGTCAAGTGGGCCTTAGGAAGCATCACTATGAACAAACCTAGTGAAGGCGATGTAATTCTAGTTGAGCTATTTCAAATCCTAAAAGATGGTACTGTGAAAGTGCTGCATTCAATATGCCAGCAATTTTAGTAATCTCAGCAGTGGCCACAGGACTGAAAAAGGTCAGTTTTCATTCCAGTTCCAAAGAAAGGCAATGCCAAAGAATGTTCAAACTACTGCACAATTGTACTCATCTCACACACTAGCAAAGTAATGCTCAAAATCCTAAAAGCCAGTCTTCAACAGTGAGTGAACTGTGAAATTCCAGATGCTCAAGCTGGATTTAGAAAAGGCAGAGGAATCAGGGATCAAATTGCCAACATCCTCTGGATCATGGAAAAAGTAAGAGAGTTCCAGAAAAATATCTACTTTTGCTTTATTGACTATGCCAAAGCCTTTGACTGTGTGGATCACCATAAACTGTGGAAACTTCAGAAAGAGATGGGAATACCAGACCACCTGACTTGCCTCTTGAGAAATCTGTATGCAGGTCAGGAAGCAACAGTTAGGACTGGACATGGAACAACAGACTGGTTCCAAATTGAGAAAGGAGTATGTCAAGGCTGTATATTGTCACCCTGCTTATTTAACTTATATGCAGAGTACATCATGAGAAACACTGGACTGGATGAAGCACAAGCTGGAATCAAGATTGCTGGGAGAAATATCAATAACCTCAGATATACAGATGACACCACCCTTATGGTAGAAAGCAAGGAAGAACTAAGAGCCTTTTGATGAAAGTGAAAAGGAGAGAGAAAAATTTGACTTAACACTCAATATTCAGAAAATTAAAATCATGGCATCTGGTCCCATCACTTCATGGAAAATAGATGGGAAAACAGTGGAAACAGTGAGAGACTTTATTTTGGGGGACTCCAAAATCACTGTAGATGGTGACTGCAGCCATGAAATTCAACGACACTTGCTCCTTGGAAGGAAAGTTATGACCAACCTAGACAGCATATTAAAATGCAGAGACATTACTTTGCCAACAAAGGTCCATCTAGTCAAGGCTATGGTTTTTCCAGTGGTCATGTATGGATATGAGAGTTGGACTGTAAAGAAAACTGAGTTTGGAAGAATTGATGCTTTTGAACTGTGGTGTTGGAGAAGACCCTTGAGAGTCCCTTGACTGCAAGGAGATCCAACCAGTCCATCCTAAAAGAAATCAGTCTTGAATATTCATTGGAAGGACTGATGCTGAAGCTGAATACTTTGGCCACCTGATGCGAAGAAATGACTCCTTGGAAAAGACCCTGATGCTGGGAAAGATTGAAAGCAGGAGGAGAAGGGGAAGACAGAGGATGAGATGGTTGGATGGCATCACTGACTTGATGGACATGAGTTTGAGCAAGCTCTGGGAGTTTGTGATGGACAGGGAAGCTTGGCATGCTGCAGTCCATGGGGTCACAAAGAGTCAGACATGACTGAGTGACGGAACTGAACTGAACTGACTGAAGGTGCTTCTTTTTCATTCTTGTTTTTGAAAATGTTAAAGTGAGCTTTATTTCTCCACAAGAATAGTATAATTTACTAACTTGGAGAATTAAAATGTGGTATGTGAAAATGCCTCAGTTTTTAGACAGGGATAGTCCTAGGTCAAGTTCTCCAATATTATTCTCAATAACTTTTCAGTATTGCTTTTCAGAATGTCAGTGTAAGGTATTTCAGTTTTATTGAAATTTTCGTACATATGTTTTCTACATTCAGGTAAAACTCTCTTAGGCTAACGTGTCGCTAGTTCCTCTGGAGTTTGCCGGTGTTACACTGTAGAAAAATATTAAAACGCCTAAAGTGGAACAAGGACTGTAGTCATGTAAGTAAGATGTGGCCCTGGGTATTGAAGATTGAAGTACTATATTACAACTGACATGGTGACAAAAATGCTTATTACAGGTCACTTATTATATAAAAATTCAAAAATTACTTAGAATGGCACTCTGTTCTCTAAACTTGCTGATACACCGCAACTTTGGATATTGTTTTATACCTGATTCAGCAGTTTTAGAAATGCTAAAATACTCAGCATACAGCTGTGTTCCTATTTGCACAGACTTCACATCTGCCAAAGCAAACACTGGTCTGCTCCCTGTAATTCTACCACGCCACGAGAGTTTCTCCTGTATTTATGGGATGGGTGTGTTGATTGTAAGTTAGAGCTCTGGTGTTTGGTTCTTGACTACATTGTACTTAAGCTCATTCTAAGTTTTTTTGGTTGGAACTTGAAAGCAGTGCCACTTTTAGATTTGGGAGGGTGCAAAGAAATAAGGCAAGACTATTATATTATGGTCATGCTATATCTTCATTATATGTCTTTGACTTGTACATACGTTTGAAGAACTCATATGTTCTCTTGTTTCCAAAATATACCCTTAAAGACTCCATTTCAGATTTATGATCTGTACCAGTGGGAAGTTATTGAACTTGAATTTTATTCTTACCATTTCTATGCTATTAGAGGAAAAATTATTTAGCAGAGAAGAGGCTTAGAATCTATCAGTAATAATATTGTTCTAGTAATTGAGCATTTCATCTAAATACTGGTAAGTTTAAATGTACATAAGTAATAAAATATGAATGATTGAAATTGATCTTGAGAAAAGATTAATGAGCTTTATGTCTCTGATTCAGGTTTCCCTTCCCCTCATCCACATTTCTACTTTCTGGCAGCATTTCCCACCAAAGGCAATAATTTTAATGATAACTCAAATTCATCATGCCCACCTTGAATGTATCATAAATTTACTTTACATGCTTATATATGTAATATTCTCATTTTTGTTCTTTTGCTCAGTAGCTTTCACTTTTCTACCACATTGATTTTAAATCTGTAGAAATTGATTTCTGAGCCTCTGAATATGAAACCTCTGCCTTCTTGGCCTGTTCACTTATTGCAACTTGAATAAATAGAAGTTATTCCATCCTCCACTCTTTCCCTGCACTTATTCTCTAATCCAGCTTTTCTTCAAGATCCTCTTTGACAATCTATGGCTTTAAACTGTATAATTCAATTGGTTTACATTTATTATGTCTTAATTTTTAACGTTGCATTTCATTCTTTTGCTTTACCTTGTTTTTCTGTTTTATTTTCTTTTTTTCAGAGAGAGGATAAGTGGATTTTGTGTTTGTGTATATTCTATTCCCCTTCACCCAACTAGATTGTATTTTATACATTTAATTTTTATTTTAAAAATTATTTTTCTACTTTTTTTACACATATATTAAGATGAACAGTCTGAAGAGATTAATATGCTTAATCTCTTACCAATTATAACAGCAGCTTAAAACGTTTTATTCCCAAAGCCCTATGTGTATGAGTGTATGTTGTTGTTTAGTCTCTAAGTCATGCCTGACTTTTTTGTGACCCCATGGACTGTAGCCCGCCAAGCTCCTCTGTCCATGGGATTTCCTAGGCAAGAATACTGGAGTTGGTTGCCATTTCCTTCTCCAGGGGATCTTGCCATGTCTCACGCATTGGACTACATATACATATATATATGGACTACATATACATATATACATTTA
>SJYQ01000124.1:53012-116587 GCA_006410935.1 Redunca redunca | reverse complement strand
TGTAGACTCAAGTTTCTGTCATATTCCTTTTGCCTAAAGAATTTTGTTTAACATTTCTTATATGCAGGGCTTCAAGTAACAAATTATTTCAGTTATTGTTTATCTAAACTATACTTCTTTTCTGTTCTAAAAGATATTTTTTTCTGGATAAATAATTTTTGGTTGACATTGTTTTTTCTTTCACTACTTTAAAAGCAATATTCCATTGTACTCATCTCACTCAATAGCAAAGTGATGCTCAAAACCCTCCAAGCCAGGCTTCAATAGCATGTGAACTGTGAACTTCTAGATGTTCAAGCTGGATTTAGAAAAGGCAGAGGAACCTGAGATAAATGGCCAACATCCATTGGATGATTGAAAAAGTAAGAGAGTTCCAGAAAAATATCTACTTCTGTTTTATTGACTATGCCAAAGCCTTTGACTGTGTGGATCACCACAAACTGTAAAATTCTGAAAGACATGGGAATACCAGACCACACTACCTGCCTACTGAGATCTGTATGAGGTGAAGAAGCAACAGTTAGAACTGGACATGGAACAACAGACTGGTTCCAAACCGGAAAAGGAGTACATCAAGGCTGTATATTATCACCCTGCTTATTCAACTTATATGCAGAGTACATCATGAGAAATGCTGGACTGGATGAGGCACAAGCTGGAATCAAGATTGCCAGGAGAAATATCAATAACCTCACATATGCAGATGACACCACACCTATGGCAGAAAACGAAGAAGAACTAAAGAGTCCCTTGATGAAAGTGAAAGAGGAGAGTGAAAAAGTTGGCTTAAAACTCAACATTCAGAAAACAAAGATCATGGCATCTGGTCCCATCACTTCATGGCAAATAGATGGGGAAACAGTGGAAACAGTGAGAGACTATTTTTTGCGGCTCCAAAATCACTGCAGATGGTGACTACAGCCATGAAATTAAAAGACTTTTACTCCTTGGAAGAAAAGGTATGACCAACCTAGATAGCATATTCAAAAGCAGAGACATTACTTTGCCAACAAATATCTGTCTAGTCAAAGCTGTGGTTTTTCCAGTAGTAATGTATGGATGTGAGAGTTGGACTGTGAAGAAAGCTGAGCTCTCTAGAAGTGATGCTTTTGAACTGTGGTATTGGAGAAGACTCTTGAGAATCCCTTGGACTGCAAGGAGATCCAATCAGTCCATCCTAAAGGAAATCACTCTTGAATATTTATTGGAAGAACTGATGTTGAAGCTGAAACTCCAATCCTTTGGCCACCTGATGCGAAGAACTGACTCATTTGAAAAGACCCTGATGCTGCGAAAGATTGAAGACAGGAGGAGAAGGGGACAACAGAGGATGAGATGGTTGGATGGCATCACCTACTCAATGGACATGAGTTTGAGTAAACTCCAGGAGTTGATGATGGAGAGGGAAGCCTGGCATGCTGCAGTCCTTGGGGTGGCAAAGAGTTGGGTACAACTGAGTTACTGAACTGAATTGAACTGAATGAACTTTTTCTTTCTACCTCAATATTCAGATCTTTTTTTAATATCATGGAAACTCAGTAAGTCCACTAAGATATAACCTTGTGTTGATTGCTCAGTAACAACTTTTGTTATGGTATATATATTCTTGTTCAAGAAATGTATATATATGATATATATATTGTATGTTCAGGATGTTCTCTTTATTAAAAATGCTTTTCCTCTCATATGTTTGCATACATTTTCTGTTTCTTTTTTAAAATTAGAAGCACCAGTTACATATATATTGAATCTCTGATTTCCTTAGTTTTACAATACCCATCATTATCTTTATGTACTTTAGTAACTGTATTATCTTCCAGTTATTTTTGTGTTAGTGCGTTTAACCTGTTCACTATCTTTTCTGTTTTCAGTAATATATATTCCATTGCTTTTGCTTTCACTATGGCTTTTGTTTATATTTATCTTCCATTCCCTTTTTGAGCACTTATACACTCAGTTTTCATCTTCTATAAACATGTAACATTTGAACTCATAATTTATTAGTAGTATAATTTGTTAATAGAAATATCTCGCACTAATTTTACTGAGAGTCTGAAGAATTCTTTATTTGAACTATGGCTCTGTTTTTTTTTCACGTGCCTTCGTATTCTTCTTCTTCTACCTTTTGCTTCTTCCCTTTTCTCTTTTTATTTTTCCTTTTCTCTTTTTAGTTTCCGTGCTGGCCCTAACAGGGCTAAGAATTTGCTGAAAGATAAAGTGGAGAAAGAAAAGTAGTGACAAAGAAACAAGCTGGAAGAGCCTGTGACTTTTTTTTTGAATTTCTTTTCTTGAGCACTCCTTCAAGGAACATCCTTACTCAGTTTTCAGCATCCATGAAATTGGTATGACTGACAGTGATGTTTACAGTGAGGGTCTCCTTCCTGTTCACCCATCCTTTCCCCACAGACTTTCTGAGCTTTGATCTGGTAAATGTTAGAGATCATTTGATTAAGTGCTATGCTATCACCTTGTGCAAATGTTATATATAAATACAATAATTGAAAAAGGTAGAAATTATGTGGCTAAATAATTATCTTGTGTTGATATGGTCTTGTAGCTGAAGGAGTGGACTCTTGTCTTGCAGCTGAAGGTACTAGACTTTGAAACTCAGTTCTAACCACTATCTTTGCCTGATTATACTTAACCATTTTAGTGTTTGGTTTTCTTATCTTTGAACCTACTTCATACATGATGATTGTATTAAATGATATTAATTCCCAAACAGCACTGAGTAGAATGCTTGGCACAAAGTATTCAATACATTTTTTTTATTATTATTGTTAGTAATTTGTATTTATTATATCCTTTTGCTTTCAACTACTTATTTTGTCTCACTTATAAATTTGTGAAATCCTTACCTACAAGTTGCTAAAGTAAAAACTTCCCCTGATCTCATCTGGATCACTTTTTCTTAGTCTTCTTTTTTCTTTTTCTTACCAGTAGTCTGCTGTACCTAACACTTGGAAGAATTCTATTTTTGATAGATTGTGTATCCAAGATCCTGGCAAGAAGCAGATGAGATCCTCTGGGACGCAATAGAGGATGATGAATGAAAACATTTACAACGGTGTGAGAAGGAAACTATGTTCAACAACAAATGGTAAAGCAACCAAGACTTGTGTTTATCATCTTTGGACCTGGATAAATAAAAGAGGAGAACAGTTTTTGGAACCTGGGGAAATTTTGTTTTAGGAAAAAGCTACCCTGCAGGAATGCAGCCATTCTCTAACCACAGCCTGGCAGGCGGGGGCCAGGAGAATAAATACTCTGACCTCATTCTCTTCCTGCTTTTCAGTCCCCTACTGTGCTTCCCAATGCCCAGACCATAACAGACCCAGCCAGAGAATGAGGCTGTTGATGGAAGTGTAAATGTCAGCCTCTTGGGACAAACAGATGTATATAGAGAGATGAAGAATGAATCTGATGGGGCAAAAGGAGAAAACCAAGTACATCTGTTGCTTTCTTTGGGAATTTATTGTATCAGAATAAATATTCTAACTATAGAAAAGTCTGTAGAACTATATGTGTACATAGTTTAGACTTTAAATTGAATAGTCTTTTCACTCCAGTACTCTTGCCTGGAAAACGCTATGGATGGAGGAGCCTGGTCGGCTGCAGTCCATGGGGTCGCTAAGAGTCAGACATGACTGAGCGACTTCACTTTCACTTTTCACTTTTATGCATTGGAGAAGGAAATGGCAACCCACTCCAGTGTTCTTGCCTGGAGAATCCCAGGGACGGCAGAGCCTGGTGGGCTGCCGTCTATGGGGTCGCAGAGAGTTGGACACGACTGAGGCGACTTAGCAGCAGCAGCAGCAGCAGCAGCAGCAGCAGCAGTCTTTTCACCTGACTTTCTAGAGTTCTGGGTATAATTTTTAAATTAGCCACTCTATAGCTTTGTGTTTTGAAATAAAAGCAAGCAAATATAACATTGCAGGTTGTTCTATATTTTAAGGAGAAGAGAAAAAAACTTGACTAAATGCTGCCTTAATAAATATTACTCTATAGATGGTTATGGCATTATCTCATGTTTCGTCTCCCTTGCTAACATTTAGCAGCTAGTTTCACATTTAAGTTTTTAATGACCACCAATATGTGAATTATAAAAATTTTTACTATATAAGAGTAGAATTAACAAAATACTCATTTTACTTATCTTCATGGGCCTACTCAACAATTTGTATTTATAAGAACCCAACTCAAAAATGTTACAAAAAGAACTGGTCTTGATTCTGTTGAGTCATAGTTTATTGAAAAGATAGAACATCATGTAAAAACATAGTTTTAGAAAAGGAAGAATATTAATGTGGCTGAATGAGAGAATACATCAATGAAGTAGTTGATGAATACATTAGAAATTAGAATAGAATTGCTCTGGAAATAAAAATCAATAACTCTCTCTTGCTTTCCAACTTGGAATCTAAAAAACAACTATTGCTGAAACAAAAAATTAGTTTATATCTCAAGCTGATAGATCGGTGGCTTAACGCTGACTATCATTTCTTCTGCTTATTTATTAATATCACTTTTGTCTATCCCTCAAGAGGATGACTTATATATGTTCTACAAGAGTAGGTAAAGGGTTGATTTTCAGAGCTTTAATTTGTTTTCCATCTACTGTTATAAAAGCAACTTTTGGATGATTAACTTTTTAGACACATCATTAATAGAAGTATCTGATAAGTGGCTCTAGTCAGCATGTGTTTCCCACTTGTCAACAAACCAACAAATAAAACTTCATACCTCCACCTATTTTTCTAGCAAATATTCTACCTACTCTATCCTTTCTCCCTAGATTTTTCCAAAAATGTGGTACCTTCCACCATGTTTCCCTTTTGCTATCCACATTTCATCCACTTAAAGATGAGCTTCATACTGTTTCATTTTCATAAGATCTTTTGCTCATAATCAAATAATCACAGAGTGGTGGCAAAAGAGGGGCTTCACACATGGCACTAGTGATAAAGAACCCACCTGCCAATACAGGAAACATAACAGACATGGGTTCGATTCCTGGGTCAGGGAGATCCCCTGGAGAAGGGCATGGCAACCCATGCCAGTAGTTTTGCTTGGAAAATTCCATGGATAAAGGAGCCTGGCAGGCTACAGTCCACGGGGTTGCAAAGAGTCGGACACGACTGAAGAAACTTAGCACGCACCATGCATGGTGGTAAAAGATCTCACGTTACTCCAACAGCACTGCTAAAGATGAGAAATTGCCAGACTAGATTCTATGCTTGTAAGTGTATTCCTTATCTTTATGTCTATATATCTTTATCTTTATTGTATAAAGATAATATTTATATATTCAATCTCCATGTGGAGAATAATGCTAAAGAATAATATACACTTCTTCCAGGTAGGAGTGATATACTCCTAGATCTAAATATGTATTTTATTAAAGGTTAAATGTGCAGAATGAAAAGTAACAAGGGCTTATGAGAAACTTCTGCTACATAAAAGAACAGTAATATGAAGCCTCTGGTCATACTGGTTTTCTCTGTTTCTTAACTATATCAAGCAGATCCTATGTTAATGCATTTGTATGAGTTTTTGCTGGATTTTCCACCTTTGAAAATTTTTATGGCTAGCTACTTTTTGTCATTTGGCTCTCAATAACATCACTAGTTAAATAAACCTAAATAAACATTCTTTTTAAACCAATTCAACACCTTTAACATATCTTTCCTTAAGCACAAGAAAGCATATACTTGTCTCCAGTGGCTTTATCTATCACACAGAAACAGAGAATCTTTCCAGGAACTTTTTCCACCTTGCTTTATTTATAATATTGTAAGTTGGGGAACAGCTTAATATCTGACAATAGGGGAATGACTAAACAAATACTAGATTAGATGTGTGATAGAATATTACATAGTCACTAAAAGGGCTATTCATAGACACTAGGAAACTAGTAGTACATCAAGAGATTGCATGTAACATGCATTCTCAAGTGAAAAAAATTTGAAACAAATAGTGTGTTAAAAATTATTACATCAGGGTTTATTAAATGAAATCATTTTCTTTGTACTTTCTATATTTTCCATTTTCTAGGGATGGGGAAGTGTGTACTATGTTTACTCCTGTAAACATGAAAATTACATACTAGCTTAAAAATGCAGAAGAGAATTGGACAAGCCTGTATCATGGCATAGAGCAGTGTTTCCTGAACTTTTAGTTTGGTTTCAGGAGCCTTTTTCACTTGTAAAATTATCAAGGACTCCAAATAGCATTTAATAGTTTATACTTATTGATATTGACAATTTTAGAAGTTAAATCTCAGAAATTTTTAAAAAGTTATTAATTCATTGAAAACAATATACCTATTTTATGTTAACATCAAAGATGTGTTATTACAAAACAACCATATTTAACAAAATAAGAACTTAATTAGGTGAGTGGCATTATTTAAAATTTTGGCAAATCTCATAAATGTCTGGCTTAATAGAATACAGCAGATTCTCATATTTGTATCTGATTTCCATCTGTTGCCATGTTTTGTTATCGTTAAAGTATATTGAAAAACATGGACTCATACAGATACGCGATTGGAAAAAGGAAAGCTTCACAGACTTACTCTTACACTCTTACACCCCAACTCCCTAAATGTACAAAGTCTTGGGAGCACCGGAGTATGTAGACCTTCCTCTGAGGTACAGGAAGAATTGGAAGTCAGATCTGGGTTTGAGTCCTAAATAAGTGATTTATTTATTAGTTGTGTAATTCTGACATTTCATTTAACGCCACTGAACTAAATGTTATCTGTGAAATGAGATTTGTATTCCACTGTGTGCTTGAGAAAAGTCATTGTTGTTGTGAAGTTCCTTTGCATTTTCAAATCAAAGACTTGAGATACAACATATATTATTTTCCTATTTTCTCTGTTTAATCAGATAGTAGTAGTAGTTATGTTTGTAGCTTTCATAGTCATAAGTGGTAAAGGAATAATATTTTAATTCTGTGCATTACTTCTATGCAAAAGGATAAATCTTTTCTTTTTTTTTCAGAAGGCTGTTGGACTGTCCCCCTCATTACTCTGTCCCCTCCTTTCTCTCCAAACTCTTGCTCTCCTCTTAGCTCATTCTATGAGATCAGTACTCAGTTGGAAGTTCTTTCTGAGTTTAAGCAGTCTAAAGGGAACCCTGCCAAACCAAGGAACATCGCATTGTTCACTTGTCTTGTCCTTTTACCCATTGAAAATATGCATTTAATGGCTAAAAATAGCTTTAGGATTCACTGTCCATTCCTAAGCAAAGAAAGGGATAGGATTTTTCTTAAATGGTCTGTTTATATTTAATCATTCTTTAAGTGTATTAATAATGAGAATTAAAGCTTATATTTTATTAATTTTTAGAATTTTTAATGCTCATTCATGAATAGCCTCTGTGACAATACTTGGAAATATGAAGAGACTTCTACTACTTCATTTTGTAAATAAAAAACTGGACTCTGATAATGTAGAGGGGTCCTGCTCAGGTCAAGAGGTTGATCAGAGATTGTCCCGGGACCAGGCTTATGTTTCCCAAGGCCCAGTACTGCTCATAGTCTGTGAATCAATTCTTTCAGAGATATCACACTTCAAGTTCTAAATGACACAAGATGAATTTTTGCAGTTTTCTTTTTTTTTTTTTGTAATCTAAAATTACTCTGAGTGTACTAGCTATTCATTCCCTCTCTTCCAGATTTGGAATCTGAAATGGTATTTATCTTTCCAAATATTTTAAAGGGATAGTAACACTCACAGACAGATAAGATAGGGATCTTCAGATGTGTATTTTCTACTTCTCCTTGGTGTGTTGACTCAAGCTGCTGAAAAATCACTTTGGAGTGAGCTTAGATGAGATGAGGTCGCTATGTGAAAAACAGTTCAAGTTTATGTATGGTTACTGATTCATGCACATTTTTTCTTGAACTATGTCTTCTTTTGGAAGCTAAGATATGGGTGTGGTTCTACACGAAACAAAACCATGCAAAGTACTAGAAATGGTTTTTATTTTTGCTACAGGACTAAAGATGTGGGGATATTATCAATGTCTTTCTGTGCTTCTCGAATGACAGAGAGTACTGCAGAGTCCAGCACAGTCATTTATTAGTTTAGTGAAATCATTTTAAAAATCACTGTACCCTGAAGCATAATAATTACCATAGATATTATCTTGAAATATTAAATAGACTTTTAAAAGATAAAGGTATTTTTAAGGTTGGGATTTATTGCAGTTGGCTTTTAAATAATTTTTGGCTCATCTTCCTATTTCTTTTACTGTAAATACCTTATACTTTTAAAATATCAAGTTTTCAGAGAAGGAGAAATATTGTATGGCATCTCTCATATATGGAATCTAAAGAGTAATGATACAAATGGATTTATTTACAAAACAGAAACAGACTCATAGTCTTAGACAATGAACACAAATGCCAAGGGTAGGATGGGTGGAAGAGATAGTTTAGGAGTTTGGGATCGACACGTACACACTGCTATATTTAAAATGGATAATCATCAAGGACTTACTGTATATCAGAGGGAAATCTGCTGGATGTTATGTGACAGCTTGGATTGGGCAGGTAGTTTTGGGGAGAATGGATACATGTATATGTATGGCTGAGTCTGTTTGCTGTCCACCTGAAACTATCACAGTATTGTTAATCGGCTATACACCAATATAAAACAAAAGGTTTAAAAAATAAAATATTAAGTTTTACTAACAAGATTTTAAGTCTAAGTTAATGTGTTTTACTTTAATACTTCATACTTTTAAAAACACTGAGTTTTTATTCCCTCTTTTGTAGTGTTAAGTGGCTTCTGATTTAAATCTGCTAGATTACTATCAGATTCTCTAAGTCACTTAAGTATTCTCTGTGTCTTCCCTAACCTCCCTTCAGTCAATCTTTGCTGAAGCATTATTCATTCTTTGATGCTCTGCTTAAATTCCATCACATCCATGGGCTCCTTCCCAGATTCCTTGCGATTCTTTCCTGCCGTCCTCTGTTCTCCCGTTGCTCTGTGCACTTTTACAATACAGAACTCATGCCAATATCCTGTGGGTTATATCAATAGATACCAGGGCTTATGTCTATTACCACCAAACCCGGTAAACCCATGGAGGACCAATACTAGGTGCTATATATATTTGCATCCTAAAAGTAATTTCCTGACAAATGCATCTTATATTGAATTGCATATATCTTCTGAAGCCAGAACCTCCTCTTCCCTAAGTAAGTAGAATGGACACATTAAGATAGGCAAGGCATACTGCTCATGATTCAGCAGTACGGTGACTTATTAACTCCCCCTCTTACCGATGATTTCCATGTCACAGATAACTGAAATAATTTTTAGAGTTTTTAACAGATTCATAAAAATTGAGCAGAATCCAGAATAAATTTATTCAAGTAAGTGCATTGAGGTTTTTGGAGACAACTGATGGGCCTTAGAGATTCACTACAAGATGTGAATTAATGAATGATCGTTTCTTACAAATAAATGTGTATAAAATTAATGCTAACTAGTTTAACAGGAAGGGAAATGGCCAAATGTTCTAAGCATCCCTTGATTGTTTTAGCTATATATTTATGGAGAAGGGATTTCTAATGTCCCAGGAACAATTTTCTGGATTCCTCTCATTGCAAAATCATGAAAGTGGAGATGATACTGAAAGAGAAGACAAGGCACATTTGTAAAATTTCACTCATTCAATAGTATCTTATGATTGCAATTATTCCAGAGAAAACAAAAGTAAGTCTTTGTAAAACAGAAAATAAGATCCATGTGTTCCTTCTAATCTCATGAGACGATATCACTCACATACTTAAAAAATTAAAATAAAACATTATTCAACTGGTGAGTGAAACCTACGTTAGTATTTTCTATATATTAGGAATAATGACCCATTTTTTGGCAGTAAGTGATCACAGGAGGCTATGATTTTCTTATCCTTGGGTGTTCAGGACTTAAATTTATGTGGCTGAAATAACTCAAGAGCATATTAAAAGTCAAGCTTGAAAATTGTTCTCTTGCCAACTCTTTGTATATGTGTGTAGATATCTACATATTTTAATTGAATAGTAATTAAGGCAATGTGTGATAAATATGTAGAATGCTCCTGATTTCTAAGGCATATTTTCAGTGAGCCACTGGGTCTTTGTGGTATTTTGAAGACTGAAAAACTTGGATACAGAGTGAGTAATTTTAATAATTAATTAAGACTTTAATACTGTGGTCAGAGCCTATCTTAATTTATACTTGTAAATTCATTCAAAGTGATCTCATTAATTACTTGGAGATATTCAAACAAAAATTATAATCTAAATGTGTCATATGTTTTTAATCAATATATTTCAGCTTTTTCATGATTATTAAAGTACTTGCATATGACAAATAGTTGTGATAGTAGAGACTGTGAGCAGAAGTTTGGCCATTTCCCATTTGATATATGCACATTGGAAAGCGGGAGTTAGGGATGAATTTTTATTGCTCATAGATTGTCTAAAAAAGTGCTTTAAAAATTGGCATCAAATACTTCTGACATATTGACAACTGATGTAATTTTTGGTGTAGTTATTTTTCATATTCAAATTCTGGACACAAATGTAAAACATCAAAAAAAATTATAGCATAAATCACACTTGAAACGGCAGGCTATATAAAATGCTATACTTTCTCAAGTAGCCGATTTTACAAAAATTTCTTTTATGACCTTTCAAAGCAGAGAATTCCATAGCTCTGTAAAACAAAAATGAAGTCATAAAAGTGCTTGAAGGGTAGTTTGCCCTAAGCAAGGAAAATGTAGAATATTAAACAAAATATTGATGTAGGTATGAAGTGTGATAAAATGTATCACTTTGATTTCTTTGCCTTCTGCCCCTCTCCATACCAAGGACCAATTTCCCAGACTTCTGATCTCCATATAATTGCCAACTGAACAGTATAAGAACTCAAAATTCTTATGGGCTGAAAGAGTCCTTATTTTGTCGAAAAACAACTTGGGACTCTCAGGCCTTTAATTTTTTCAAAATAGTATACGGAGCATGGCAAGCTCATTTGGTATAAGTGGCCTTTGGTGTCACTGAGTTTCTGGACAATTTCTCCTTTGTAGCTTGTATGTACTCCTGCCATCTAACAAGTTTCCCTTAGGGGAGCCCTGACTCATGGACTCTCATTTTAGCTACAGAGAGTTGTCTATTCCAATTCAAACAATTGTTCACATTTTAGGATTTATGAGGCTTAATAAATAATGGATTAATGGTTAAGAATGAGGGTCAAATTTTAAAAATGTGAACATAGTTCTTTAAAAATAAGGAATGAACTACTGATACATGCAGCAACATGAATGAATGAATCAGGACCAGATACAAGAGTATGCTTATGTCTGATTCCACTTACATGATGTTCTGGAAAAGCAAAGCTATGAGAATGGAAGTCAGATCAGTGGTGCCAGGAGTAGGGTTGGGAGAAGGTTGAATTCACAAGTGGAGGCACTTTTGGGGATGAAAAAAATGTCCTCTAGGTGGTGATGGTAGTTATACAACTGTATACCTTTGTCATACTTAAAGATCTGTACATCTAAAATGGTAAATTTTACTGTCTAAAATATACCTTAATAAACAGTTACCTTTTTTTTTTTTTAATGGTGAGAACAATTAAGACCTACTCTTTTACCCAGCTTGCAGATTTTTTTGATGCTATCTTCCTACTTAGTAAAATGAAATTATATTATAGTTCAATTATCATGAAGTACAGGGCCTAGACTGCTAGGATTTAGAAACCATTTTATAACTATTGTTTGCATTGTCTAAAAAGTCACTTAATCTCACTGAATCCCAGTGTAAAATGGGAATGATTATCTTGCTCATATTATTTCACTGGGCTATTGTTAGTCTCAAAGCATATGTACTCAAAGAGTATGTAAGAAGTTAGGTGCTATATGAGCTAACATTATTTGTTAGATCATTTTATGGTTTTCATTTATAGGACTCTCCATAACTTCTAAATNGAGCTAACCTTTATTTAAAAGTTTGAATATAGATAGCATTTATAATTAAATTAATTGATTCATGTATTTGTTTACTTGAAAAGCTATTATGCTAAAGACATTTTGAAAGATTCTCTAAGTGTTGTCATTTGTTTTAAAAAAATCAGTGATGGAGCTTAAGCTAAAGAAATAATTATCATATAATTTCTTTGCACCACATCTCCTTAAGAGAAAAGGCTGTGAAACCTAGCCTTTTCTTGACTAGTATGTCATTTCTTGGCTAGTTTATTTATTTATCTTTCTTCTCTTGACTAGTTTAGTATGACTTGACTCAAGTTATTTAGCTTCTCTGAGCCTCAATATCCTTCCTTCATTTGTAAAACAGAGAAAATGATAGGACTAATTCCACAGTATTGATATGATGATTAAGTTGATGAGGCCATACAAAGTACTTATGTAGTACTTGACCCATAATAAATACTTAATATGGGCTTCCCGGTGGCTCAAACTGTAAAGAATCTGACTGAGGTAGGAGACACGGGTTTGATCCCTGGGTCAGGAAAATCCCCTCGAGAAAGAAACGGCAACCCACCCCAGTATTCATTCTTGTTTGGGAAATCCCATGGACAGAGGAGCCTGGTGGGCTACAGCCCACGGGGTTGCAAAAGAGTAGGACACAACTTAGAGACTAAAACAACAACAAATATAAATAACCGGACAGTGGCCATAATCTTGAGGAGCTTTCAGTCTGACAGGGAAGTCAGACTTGTAAATATTGTGTGAGGTTAGGGAAGGCCCTGGGCTTCCCTGGTGGCTCAGATGGTAAAGGATCTGTCTGCAGTGAGGGAGACCTGGGTTCAGTCCGTGGGTTGGGAAGATCCCTTGGTGGAGAGCATGGCAGCCCACCCCAGTATTCTTGCCTGGAGAATCCTCATGGACAGAGGAGTCTGGCGGGCAGCCCATAGGGTTGCAAGCAGGCAGACACGACTGAGCCTCAGCACAGAAGGAACATACAGAACCCGCTGGTCACCTCTGTGAAGGGAAAAGGCTGATTTGTCGGGGGATCACTTGAGCTTTGCTGGCTCTATTATCTACTTAGTTGGCAGAAGTTTCCTCTTCAGATTTGTACTTTAACTTCTCATAACTCAGTAGGGATTTTATTTCCAAAATATACTCTGAATTTTTCTGCTTCTATTTCCATCGTCTCTCATTTGGACTAAAAGTGCTTCCTAACCTGTGTCCCCACTTCCATTCTTGCTTTGCTATAATACATTTCTCACAAGCCATTCAGATTTTTCAAAAATCAGTAAATTAGAGAACATCATTCCTTTGTTTAAAACCTGTCATTGGATTCTCATTGCATATAGAAAAAATCTAAACTCTTACACACGACCTCCTTTACAGCAGGTACATACAGTAGGTACTTTACAGTAAGGTACACAGACCTTATCTCCAACCTTACATCATATCAAGCTAGTCATAATAGTTTTCTTTTATTCTTTCACACTCAAAGCTTATTCCTATCTTTGGAAAGAGGAATTATAGCCTCCCAAAGATGTCCATGTCCTGGTGTCTAGAACCTGTGAATATGTTAACTTTACATGTCAAAGATGATTTTGTGATATATGATTAAGGATACTGAGATGGGGAAATTGTTCTGGATTGTTCAGATAGAGCCAATGCAGTCATACATATTATTACAAGCAGAGAACCTTTCCTGGCAATGGTCAGAGAAAGAGACGTAACCCCAAAAGGAGCCTCAGAGAGGCTCTACATTGCTGGCTTGAAGATAAGAGGCTGTGAGAACGCAGGAGATCTCTGAAAGCTTGGAAAGGTAGAGAGACGGGTTCATCCTTAAATCCTCTGGAAAGGGGCACAGTCTTGTTGATACCTTGATTTTTGCTTAATGAGACCTAGGCTTCTGACCTATAGAACAATAAGATGATACGTTTGTGTTCTTTTAAGCTGGTACGTTTGTGCTAATTTTTATGGCAGCCATAGAAAATTAATACATCATTCCAGGCCACTCGTACTTGCTGTCCCCTCTGCTTGCAATGCCATTTTCCTCATAGTTCTCCAGGCACAGATCCTTTTCCAATTTTAGGTCTCAGGTTCATTGTTACCTCCTAAAGGGGTTTACTCTTATGGCCTTATCTGCAGCATCCTTTCCACTCCTGACTCCTGAGCAACTGTAAACAACACACTGTTTATTTCCTTCATGGCGTATTGCTGTCTGGAATCACCTTGCTTGCTCACTTATTTTTTGCTGTTTTAAGCTTTGTAGCATCAGAGACCCTGTCTGTGTTGTTCATAGCTCTACTGCAGACCTTGTTTGTGTTGTTCACACTGTATCCTTTGGCAAATAATATACAATCAACAAATAGTTGTTGAATGAGAAAATAAACCTGGGAGGTGGTTATTTCAGGCCTAAGTCAGAGCCTGAATAAATTTGGAGGTGTGAAACTGCTTATGTTCCTGGGAAAATCTGTGTTTCCAATGGCTGAAGCCAAAAGAGGAAAGCAGAGGAAAATGGAGACCAAGAGCTAGGCATTTTTCTCCTCTTTTATTATTATTTTAAATATCATGCTTCATGTAATTATTTAGGAATTAACAAGTATAAAATAGAGACTCATAGATATAGAGAATGAACTAGTGTTTACCTGTGGGGAGAGGGAGGGAGGGGCTACACAGGAGCAGGGAATTAAGAGATACAAAACTATGTATAAAACAAGCTGCAAGGATATATTGTACAGCACGGGGAATATAGCCAATATTTTATAATAACTTTAAATGGAGTATTATGTATAAAAATATTGAATTCCTCTGTTGTACACCTGAAACTAATATAATATTGTCAATAAACCCCATTACAAAAAATTCAAACGCATAACAAAGCTAACAAGACTCAGTGAACAACTGTGTGTGGGCTGAGTGGAGAAAGAAGAGTGTCCTCTGTGTCTCATCTTGGGACGAGGATAATAGTGGTAGTGTTAACTGGTATAAAGAACAATGGGAAATCATGATTTGTCTCATTCTGGACTCTGAGCTATCTGGACTTGTCCAGAAGGAGATGTTCAGTGCAAGTACCTGGGGTCTGAAACTTGACTGGAAGTTATTGGAATGTAAATAGACACAAAGTCAAGGGATCTAATAATTCACGGATAAAGACAATGGGCAAGGGGAGAGAAAAGCTGATAATACAGCACTAGAAAGCACAGTAACTTTCTGAGAGGGATTGGCAAAGGAAATTGGACCCCAAAAGCAGAGGATTAGAAGTAGTATCTGGGGCCAGGAAGCCATGGGGAGGAAAAGTTTCAGAAAGAAGAAAGGAGTAGTCTGAATATCAGACACTGCATGAGGAAAGAGGAAAAACCTTTGGATTGATCAACAAAGGAGTGAAAAGTGAAAGTGAAGTCACTCAGTCCTGCCTGACTTTTTGCGACCCCTTGGAGAGTAGCCTGCACCAAGCTCCTCTGTCCATGGGATTTTCTAGGCAACAGTACTGGAGTGGGTTGCCATTTCCTTCTCCAGGGAATCTTCCTAACCCAGGGATCAAACCCAGGTCTCCCACATTGTAGACAGACACATTAGTGTCTGAGCCACCAGGAAAGTCCAACAAAGGGGTACTGGTGTTTTGCAGAGCTGGTAATGATGTCCTGACGCACAGGTGAAGTATAACCAGGAGACAACCGAGAGGGAAAAAAAAAGATGGTAGAAGATGTGGAGTTAAGGAAACTTTTGGTTTTTTGTTTCTCTTTTGAAGAAATTGAGGAAGACACATAGTACTGTCTTGAAGGACATGTAAAGAGAAGGGATAAAGAGAGCAGAGGGAGGGACTGAGCCTGCAGGGTGCGGGGACATCTGAGATTGGTGTTGGTGGCAAGTAGATCCAGTGGCGGGCTTCCCTGGTAGCTCAGCTGGTAAGGATCCGCTTGCAATACAGGAGACCCCAGTTTGATTCCTGAGCTGGGAAGATGCCCTGGAGAAAGGATAAGCTACCCACTCCAATATTTTTGGGCTTCCCTGGTAGCTTAGATGGTAAAGAATCTGCCTGCAATCTGGGAGACCTGGGTTCGATCCCTGGCTTGAGAAGATCTCCTGGAGGAGGGCATGGAAACCCATGTCAGTATTCTTGCCTGGAGAATCCCTATGGACAGAGGAACTTGGTGGGCTACGGTCCATGGGGTCATGAAGAGTTGGACATGACCGAGCAGCTAAGCACAGCACAGCACAGATCAGGTGGCTCAGTGATAAAGAACACGCCTGCCAGGCAGGTGACGTGGATCTGATCTCTGAGCCAGGACGATCCCCTGGTGAAGGGAATGGCAACCCACTGGAGTATTCTTGCCTTGGAAATCCCATGGATAGAGGAGTCTTGCAGGCTACAGTCCATGGGGTTACAAAAGAGCTGGACTTGGACTTAGGGAATGGCAACCCACTTGAGTATTCTTGCCTTGGAAATCCCATGGATAGAGGAGTCTTGCAGGCTACAGTCTGTGGGGTTACAAAAGAGTTGGACTTGGACTTAGTGACTAAACAGCAGCAGCAGATCTAAAATCTAGGAAGTGGTGAGAACGCTCGTTTTTAGAGTAATAGAATCCTGAATCTATCACGTAATAGCTTAGCAAACTTGAAACTTCTTTGAAGCATAATCCCCTCATACATGACTTGAGAAAAATAATAAATACCTTTCAGTGTTCCTGTGAAAAATTGGACTAGTAAAAACTCACCCACTTGGCACATATTATTATAATATGCACAATTCACTGGAATTGTGACAGATATCTGAGCTCTCCACTCAAGCACTGAGGCCTAGAATCAGTTCTTTGGGGACCAAGAAATGGTCAAGTCTTCCTGAATGGAGCCACAGACACACCTGGTCAACACCTGTATATGTTTCACTTTTTTCCAAATTTTAATGTAGACCCGAAAGCCAACCATAGAAGAAAAGCCCAGGTCACAAACTTACAAAGATAATAGAGAGTGCTAATTTATCTCAGTTCTCCTGAAAATATTTGCTTGGTCCCTATTGTAACATGTGCTTTTGGTATGATGGGAAGAGGAGACTGAAGCCGGAAGAAACTAGGAGAGGTTGCTTTGGACTTATAACCACTTTTATAAAAACTGTGCTTACATTTAAATGGAAAATAGCTGTATTGTTATGCTGATGATATCTGTTTTACTAACAGATACTGAGATGCAAGCACTGAGTGTTCATGGACACTGATTCTGCTACAAGTCCTGTTACCATCTCTGTGCCCTCAGCACCTAAAATACTTTATGAGAACTGCAGCTTCTCCATAAATGTCCTTAGTCTCTGTGGCTCAGTAAAGACTCCACATAAGATGCTTGAAATTTGGGCCAACCATTTGGTATTGTAGTATTGGTGTCTCAAGATGGTTTCAAAGTAGACTAGAAGTGGGAAGCCCGTGGAGTAGTTACTTTTTTTTTCTCTGCATTTTCCACTTATTCTTTTTGAATATTTGGCAAAGTGTTTTTCAAGTCCTGGCCTCTCAGATATTCTAGTTAGAATTAGCAGAAGGGTGACTTTTTGATCCTTACTCAATGCATTCATTTAAGTGGAAGCAGGGCCCTGTGTTAAGTGTGGTGGTGCCAGAAGCAATTGAAATGGGACAGGTTGAAGTGAAAAGTTAGACTGTGGGGTATAGCTGCATTCCATATATTCCTCTGGAATACTTCTCCAGAGATTATAGCTCCAAAGGGAAAAATGCAAAATTTCTTAGATTTCTTCTACAAAAAAAAGTAAGGATAACGCATGAATTGCCTAATCTTACCCTATAATCTCTCCTTTCTCTGAATTTCTGTTGGGTCTAATGTATATGCTCTGACTTACGCTTCTTGCTTTACGTAAATCATTTTTTTTTTAGTGTCTACAAGTGTTCCTTGGAGACAGTGGGCGTGTCTTTCTCTTATTTTGTGTCATCCTCTCCCTCCAATGCTTAGCACAACGCAGGGTTCCTGGTCATTGCTGAGTAATTTTTAAACCACTGACTCACCTGTGTTGTGTAGCACAGCCATTCTCATTCTGCGTGGACTCGAGGTAGCAAATCTACTAGACTATGTGGAACTCTCTGAGGTCATTAAGATCTTGGCAAGCATGAGTGTGGCACAAAAACTCATGAACAGTGCTCTTGAATGACATGTACAACTGGAACTACCAAATTCCTTGCAAAGCTAGTTTAGGGGTAATCACACCCCTGTAACTACTTTTAGGTAATTCTTTGCAGATTGAAACTTGGTTAATAATGTATTACTCATTTTAATGTCACTAAACTCTGTCTTCTGATCAGAGTAAAGCTCTGTTCTCAAATGAGAAAATTGGAGTGCACAGAGATAAAGGGCTTAGTGTTTACAAAATGGGTGAGTGGCAGAGCTGATGTCTGAAGCAAGGCTTTCTGCATCCAAATACAGTGTCCTTCCCATCCCTCTACACTGACAAAGTAGACTGCTTTTCTGCATAATAAAACTCTCTGGGACAAGAAGGAGATGCAGATACATTTCTCTAAATAAGAGAGATGGAGAGATAAGGAGATGATCTTAATCCCAAGTATGATGCATTTGTCTAAAATAATTTCTTCACCTGGACATTTAACGGTCCTGTTCCGGAATCCGGGAAAAGAAACAGAATGTAGCAAAGGGACAAGAATAAGTCCTCCTTAGTAAAAAAAAGAAAGGGTTAAAATTTGACCCTTTGAAAGTTTAACATGGACAGTTTAAGGCTTAATTATCTAGATACGAAAAACTAGGCTGAAAGGCTGTCTTTCCTTTCTGATGTCTTTTCAGCTTATAGGGAAAAAGTGAAGGGGTGTGTGTCTGGGGGAAGGGTTAGGGAGGGAAGAATAAGACTCTTTCCTTCTAACAGTCTTTCTTTTAAAAGAAAGAAAAGGAAAAGAAAGAGAAACAAACATTTGCTTCTGTGATTTAGCCACATTTATGTTTAAAACATAAATGAAATAGGGACAGTTCAAGGCACAGGGGCTTGTGTTCTGATTTGGTTGTTTACCATCAATCAGACCGTTGCTTGGCAGACACTGGATGGTTATGAGCCTGAACAAGCTGAAAAGGGGCAGGAAAAGAAGTGGAGGCAGCATTCTTCCTATTTAAAGCTGCATCGCTTGAAAAAAGTTTTCGCAGACTGTGCTGGAGCTGGTGCTGAAAAAGGGGGTTTGCAGAGGCTGCCCTGGGGCTGGTGCTGAAAGAAGAGCCCGCAGCTGACTTCATGGTGCTACAATAACCTTAGAATATACTTTTAACTCCCAGGAGGACCCACATGTCTAATATTTAGACATGATGGTAAACTGGGTGGAAGCAAGACCTCTGCTCATTCTTACTGTTTTATTAGGGCAATTCGTCTCAATAAAAGCCCAGGAAGAAGACGAGGATGGTAAGTTTGCCGTTCGCTTTCTGGTATTTATTGCACAGTTTGGGAAATGGGTGGAATATTAAGCCTCAGGAAGGGCACGAAGAGGAGGTTCTGGTTTAAAGTTGAGAAGGGGGCTGACAGATTTGCACCTGGGAAACGGCGCGGAAGACGATCGGGGACATTTGTAAATCCGGGGCTCTACATCTGCCGTTTGAAGAGTACGCTACTGAATTCTTTTGGGGAAAGCCTAGGATAAGTCCTTTTGCCTGAACGTGGAGAGTGGGAAATTTAAAAGAAAAGGAGAGTGCTTAAAACGGAGGGCTAGAGACACTCTTAGAGGAGGTCTGTTCTGTGGGCTAGAGTTCTCAGAGCAAGGAAAAGTCGCGGCAGAAGCAGAGTAGGGTGGAGCCTTTTTTGTACTGAACTTCAGCTGCTTCATAAAATTCTTTGTTTAGAAAAACCTCTGTAGCCAGTCATAACTGATTTTTCTTTGTCTTTGGCTCCTTATTCTTTTCTCTTCATAGATTTTTGCATCTCTCCTAGTTTCATTTGTGATCTTACAATCACTTTTGCTTTCTGTGAGACAAGTCTTTCTTTCTCCATGGCAGAGGTTGATAGAAGCCAGATTTCTTATTTTCCCACCCTAGTGACTTGACTATCAGGACAGTGGTGGTTCCCTGTTGGAGGCGGAAGGCAGGAAATCGGAATGTCTTATATAATTTATTTATCACAGAGTATTTGCACGGGCATTATTCATTAGACACAAGTTTCCTTTCTTCTCTTTTTTAAAAATGTAAGACAAATCTTGCCTGGTTACCAATTTTTTTCCTATGAAATTTGCATATGTTAGGGTTGCTTTCTATGGTATGGTTAAGCAAAAATGTGTGGCTGCTAGCAAATATAAGAAAATATTTAAATTGGTTTCACATTGTTAAATCCTTACCCTCCAGGCCTGAAGTTTCAAATACAGACATGTACTCTTTCATAATAGGCTTTAAAGATTTTCATAACAATTTAACATCAAACTCAAGCTTTTAAAATGTAGCACACTTATTACACTTTTCTGTTACTGTCCTTCATATATGTATTTTATGGCTATATACACACATATGTACGCACATATGTGTGTATATATATTTAAAACCTGTTTCTGTGTATTTTTGCTCTATAAATGTTCATAAAATTAATCTAGAGACCCCGAGGTCTAAAAAACATTTAGAGTGAAAATAAGAATCTGGGATGAATACTCAAGAATCTGTCCAGAGTCCCATAGAGGGGGCACTTTCTGAAATCTTGAAACTTTTATGTGACTTTTTATGTTTTTAAAAACGAGACAATTCATAGATTAAACCTCTTGAGCTTCCTTGTAATGTTGTGAAAAGCATGTGTAGTTTGGAAGGGCTGGGGGGATAATAGAATAAGTAGAAGTCAGGAAAGGGGAGGGAAAAATGCACAAAATTACTATAGCAATAGAAATATCTGAATATAAAAGAAGTCGACTCCCCTCCCCCACCAGAAAAACCAACAACTTTCATTCATGTTTTTATACAACTTTCCTTATTACTATATTTTAAGATAAATAATTTCATTTATAACGTATGAAAATAATTGAACATGAGAATAAATGAATGTTTCCTAAAGTATATGGAGTAGGCCATATGTTTAAAGACTTTCTCAAATAGCTGTAATTACATTGTAGGTGTTTCTGAAAAATGAGCAGAGTTCAATTTACTTTAATACTAATTTATATAAATGTTAGAAATGTGATGCTTGGTGCAAAAAAGCCTTCTCTCCCCCAATATATCCAAATAGCATAGAACATGGAATTCCATACATTTTACAGAAAAAAGGTAAATTGCTTGCATACGTATTGTAAAAGAATAAATTGCTCAGTTATGTTACTCAAGCTAAGAGAATATGTGTAATAAAAATTCAATAGCAAAAGTAAATAGTTAAGGTCTTAATTAAAGGTGATATAGAAAAGAATTCCATAATCCAGGATATTCAGAACTACATAACTTGAACTTGCCATGCATATTTTAGTTTAAGCTATATTGTGTGAATACTTGGCAATACTTTATTTTTCCTGTTCAGGCTTGTCACAAACTTAATAATAGAAGAATCAGAATTTTGAAACTCCATGTGATTTTAAGTTTGGAGAAGAGTAAGGTAAATGTTTTAAACTAAAGAAGTTTCCAAGGCACACATGCAAAACAATATGTTTTTCAAATTTTAGCTCTAAGTCATATAATGTGGTGCTGACTTTGAGTACGAATATGTCCTCTTTGAAATGTAGAGACTTATTATCATATGTAAGTACATACTTATAAGTTTTTTTTTTTCTTTTCAGGACTCCAAAGTATATTTTTCTTCTGTTTGACTGTGATTATTTTTACTGGAAATTTAAAATTTATATTTTACATAAATTACATATATAATATCTTATACAAATACTTATGAATGATGAGATAAAAGAAAACAAATAAAGCTTTAGGCCTCTTAGGCCAAAATTGTTACTACTTCTCACTAAATTTTAAGAACTGAGTTGATTTTTTAAATTCATAAAAGTGAGAAAGTTTGAGTTGGACTAAGTTTAGTTGGGGCTATTAAGTAAAATTAAGTAAACAAATGAGTTAAGATAACAAAAATCAGCTTTTCATGAGTTTGTGTGTGTGTGTGTGTGGAAGTGTGTTGGTTTTGGGGGAGCTGTTTGAAGAGATTTTCCCATTTGTTTTTTTGTAGGAGAAAATACTAGTGCATTTATACTAATTTTTATATTCCTGAATAAAGGTCTAATACCTAGGTCTAATACCTAATAAAGGTCTAATATCTAATACTTAAGTACATTCTTATTATTAGAAGTGGACATACTTAATCTTGGAAAATAATCTTTGATGTGAATCATTGATTTCAACAACAAAGAAACAGTGGAGAGAAGGAAAGCTACAAAAGCGTACTGTTTTAGTTCCAGACTCTGAATGTCAGTGCTTCTCAGAGGTCATGAAGGTGACGGCAACAAGTGAAGCAAGAGAGTGTATATCAACAGGTGGGGTAGGGCTGTGGAGAACTGAAGGTGCATTCCCACTTGAAGCCATTCATATCTAATGTTTTCAAAAAGTATTACCGAAGCCAAATACAGTATATTTTGAATGTCAAGTGTGGCTCATGGACCATAAATTTGCAACCCTCTTATTGGTAACCCTATACTAGTATCCTGGACCCAAGCTGACTTCTGATTACTAAGAGATGAGGGGCTCACAGAGGATGAGATGTTTGGATGGCATCACTGGCTTGGTGGACATGAGTTTGAGCAAGCTCTGGGAGTTGGTGATGTATAGGAAAACCTGGAGTGCTGCAGTCCATGGGGTCACAAAAAATTGGACACGACTGAGCAACTGAACTGAACTGAGGGGCTCACAATTCTTTCTATAGCATGTGTGCTTAATCGCTCGGTCGTGTCCAACTCTTTGCGACCCCATGGACTGTAGCCTGCCAGGCTCCTCTGTCCATGGGGATTCTCTAGGCAAGAATACTGGAGTGAGTTGCCATACCTTCCTCAAGGGGATCTTCCCAACCCAAAGATCTAACTCAAGCCTCATCCTTTGCAGGCGGATTCTTTACCATCTGAGCCAACAGGGAAGCCCTTTCTGTAGCATGGCCTCCCACATTTTTATTATATTATGTCTGGCATTTATCTCATCATTCAAACACAAATAACAAGAAACAATGCTTAATACTCAGCAGTACTTGGATGGGATCATTTTAAAGGCAGTAGAGAATGCAAATATATAGTTTAAGATATTTGTTCACTCATAAATTGCTTTAAACTTTTTACTGTTGAAATTAATACTTTGGATCACACTCATGCAGAATATGCACACTTTTCTTTTACAGTGAATGTTTTAAGCTAGGTCCACCTGCATATAGGAGAGTGTAGTAGTTTAAACAACAAAAATGTTTTTTTCTTATTTTATAAGCTTCTAGTTTAGTAGGGAAAGGTTGGTTTACCAACTCTACAGAATCATCAGGGATTCAGTTTTTTCTAGCTCTCTTACATTCCTAGGGTACAGTTCTTGATGTTCTAAATTCCTAGACAGATACTGGAATCCCAGCCATTATATTTACTTTCCTGGCTTCTTGATAGAGAATAGGAGATAAAGGCTGTGATTCTTTTTTAATGGAGATTGTTAAGTCATCATATCATTTCTACTTACTTGTAAGTCACGTGGTCACACAAAGCTACAAGGGCTGCTGGGAAATGTAGTCTTAGCTGGGTAACACTGACAATGTACTCTGTTGAATAGAGTTATGGATGATATAAAAGAGAGAATAGCTATTAGGAGGCAACTGTAATCCTGGCCACAGTGGGCATAATTGTCAACCACTTTCCGTGGAATAGATCTGGTTTCAATGGACAGAATATAGTTGAGTAACCAGACTTACCCTGGTTATTGTTCATTCCTAGGTAGAATACAAAGCCAAGAACACCGGATGGCACTTAAACATTATGTTTTTATTCTTTACAATTCTTTCCTTTGTCTCTTCAAATAGACTTTACTTTTATAAACATTAGAATGAGGTTTTATTTTGGAGAGTATCTCTCTATATGTGTGATTGGTAGATTGATAGGTACAGTCAATTTTTTATATTGACAAATGCAAGGTAGACTTTAACCATGACTTTTTAGGTTAGTTGGTAAACAATCCACACAGATCAGTGCTGAGCTGAGTGCATAAAAAATCACCTGAAGAGCTTGTTGCCAGTATAGATTCTAGGCTCCTCTTGTTCCCAAATATCCTGATTTGGTGGTTGTGGATGGGATTTGGGAAGCTTTCTAGGTCATGGATTCGTGCTGGTGAACCACTGTGTTAAGTCTCTGCCTAGACTCTTGATCTTGATGTGGCATCAGTTGGCTTCCTCTTCTAAGGCTGCACACTGTGACTTTGCTAATAACTTGCTATTCTAGTCATTCCTTTCACTTATAAGCCTGCTTATTGAAAATTTATAGATAAGACATTGTGAATTCACAATGATTTCTGGAAAAAATAATCAAGACCCAAATCCTCCTTATGGCAAGTTAGATGAATCATTCTACTATACAAAGGCCACACTATTAAAATGTATTTCCAGGTGACTATATAGTCTTTTTTTTCTTTCTTTTACTTCCTGCTCTTGACACTTTTATCAGATCCCCGAAGGCCAAAGACTCATCATGTTGATCATTCTAGAAGTGCACATAATGCCATATGTTAAGTAAAAACATCAAGAGGAAGTTTTGTTTTGAGAGGAGGAGACTTAGAGATTAAAGTTATGTTAATCTATTTTTTTCTTTTTTTAATCAAATAGTTTGTTCCTACTTGAAGGAGAATTCATGTATCATTTCTTAGTCTTACATGGCAATTTAAAAAATATTTAAAATTGGATCAGTCACTTTTTGACTGATGTTTTGTGTTCTGAGATTACAACATTGAAAAGTTTAGATTTATATATGAGAGATATAGTAATAGTAGGAAAAAAGACTAAAGCTATTTAATTGACCTACTATGTACATTTTGGCAAGTTGAACAAGTTTATATAAGACAGTGGAATTGCTAGGAATATATTGACAATTCAGTTTTCCTCTAAATTTCTTTTCATGTAAATTTCATGTGGCTTTTTCTAAATTGTATTTAATGCTGAAGAGCTATTACACACAAAGAGTATCTATTCTTGGCATTTGTATGAGAAGTGGTCTGTCCAGTGGAAATTTTTTCTTTGAAGTTGTGACTGCATTGGTGGCTTTAGTGTTTTTACTTTGTTTTATTGGTATGTTTAAAACTAAACTTTTCAACAGAAATCAGGATGGTTCCATCTTATACTGAGTATTTTTCCTAAGTAACAGTGTATCAGGGACATTATGATAGCACAAGATTTTCCTTACCCACTTGTTGTCTGCTACAGAGAAGTAACATTAACCCTGTTAAAAAGTTAGCATCAATAAATTAATGAACGTTGTCTCTATAGCTTTCTGGTATAATTTTCACACTCAAAAATGTTTGTGTGCTTTAAAAAGGGTTGTTTTTTTTTTTTTAATGTACATCTGGGAAGGAGGAAAGACAATCTCACAGTTGGTTTTCTTTCCTTTTTCTTTCTGGGTGTCTATTCAATCAGAATTATAAGTTCAGTTTAAAGATGACACTGTTGCTTGCAACCTAAGCATCACAGCCCTGTTGTAGTCTACATACTTTAGTAAGTAAAGTAAGCCATCCTGCCATCACTGGGAGGACACCTGGATTCTGATCCATCTCTGCTATTTAGTTTGGCAACTTTAGACTCCTTTTTTTTTTGAGGGTAGGAGGAGAAGAGAGTGACAGACAATGAGGTGGTTTGGTGACATCACCGAATCAATGGACATGAGTTTGAGCAAACTCCAGGGAAACCTGCCCTGCTGCCGTCCATGGGGGTCACAGAGTCAGACACGACTTAGTGACTGAACAACAGCAAACCTTACCAAACCTCTGGGTCCTCATCTGAATTTGAAGAAATTAAACACACCCCTGTCAGTCTGATGGAACTCATAAGAGGGTCTTTTGGGAAACTTACCTGAAGGCAATTTTAGAGCATTTACATGAGACTCACAAAGTGATATTTTGGTCTGATCTCAGTCATCACAGCTATAAATCTTGGTGGCATAAATTCTACTTTTACCAAATCTTTGAATTCGTTTTGAAGAAACTTCCGGATTTGTCCTCCTCCTGTGTTTTGTTTGTTCTCCACCTCCTGGGGCAAGTCGCTCCACTAATCATGCTCTCTTTGCCATAACTTCAACAGCTTCCTTCCTATGAGCTCTTTCCCCTTAGCCTGTAAACAAGCTCAGCTCTCTCCCAGGGCCTACATCTGGCTTTCACCCTTTCTTTATTCTTAGCCTAGCTGCTTTAAAGGAGCAGAACAGTTTTCTGTCTGACTCCATGCCCTCGCTCATCCCATGCACCCTCACTTTTGCTCCCTCTATTCCTCTTAAGCTTGTCCAGTAATGTGTGACGTTCCAGTGGACTCCTTTCACCTACCGTTAACGACCCCTGCTTTCTTGAAAGGCTGTGCTCTGAAGGTTCTCGCTTTACCTTCCTCACTTTTCCTTCTCAGTTTCATGGGCTCCTTCTCTCTCTCTCTTTTTTTATCCCTTAGCACTTTGTTTTCTCATAGAATTTAGTCCACTGGTTCTGTCTATTCTCTTCCTAGATTATCTAGGACTCTTACTCTCAGGGTTTTGCTTAACAACTAATTGCTGATCATTTTCAAATCTCTCTCTTCAACCCTGACCTTCTGTATGAACATATTCCTTCGGAATACCCAATTTCCCACTGGCTGGTGCATAACCACTTCAAGTTCAGTGTACCCAAAACTCAACATGTTATTTTTCCTTCCAGACAGGATCATCTTTCTCATGTCTTCTTTATGTCAGTTAATGGCAACATCATCCTACTCGGTTGTTCAAGCAAAATTCTAATCAGTTAATAAATTCTACCATTGTACCTGCTAAATATTTCTCAAATATACGTCCTCTCCATCTCTACTACAAATACCCCAGTTTAAGCTCTCCTGGATTACTGCTTTTTCCTGCAATCGCATGTAAGTTTGTCTCTTTGCCTCCCATGTGGCTACTTCCCATCTGTACCTATTGGGACCACCTCTGTCGCTGCTGCTGCCGCTGCTGCTAAGTCCCTTCAGTCGTGTCCAACTCTGTGCGACCCCATAGACGGCAGCCAACCAGGCTCCCCCGTCCATGGGTTTCTCCAGGCAAGAACACTGGAGTGGGTTGTGTTATAAAACTAAAATCTGATCACTTCATTACCTTCCTTAAAACCTTCCATTGACTCCCATAACTTGAGGAAGCTCCTAAGCAAAGCATACAAGACCTTTCATGATCTGTCTCATTTCTAGAATTTTAGTCCAGTGGCTATCATTCTTTGCCTCAAAATAAGGAATTGCCTGTAGTTCTCACCTCCCATGACATACATGCACACACACTTTTCCTTAGTCTACTTCCCAGGTTCCACTGCATGTCGTAAAATTATTTTATGTATTAGGTATATGATTGCTATTCCTTGCACATAGGCCAATTGAATATTATTTTTTTTTAATCTAAAAATACTCTCCCACTATTTATTCATTCAAATATGAGTGAATCAATTTCAGATTTAGATTTTTCAAGTTATATTTGCATAGTCTTGAGTAATTTTCTTGAGAGCTCTCTGTTTTAGTTTTCTCATATATAAAATTAGAATAGTAATATTTACCTTAAATAATTATTTTGAAGACTATCATGTATTAAACCACCTACATAGTAGTATGGTTCCTGACAAAGAGTAGGAGCTCATCAAATGATTATTGATACTATTATCCAGCATAATTATCCAGTCGATATTATTATTCAACTATTTAATAATATAACAATAATAATAAATGCTTATTGGGTAATTATCAGAACCAAAATGTTAGATGTTATGGAAAAAATAAACAACTTTTCTTTCAAAGAGATTAAAATTATTGTAAAACTTAAAATGCAAATTGTATCTACTACAGTCACTTAGGCAATGAATCAGTATTTTTATCTAATATCTAAATAGGCTATATTTTAAGCTTACTTATACATTTTGCCCTTCAAATAGAAGAGCTTTACTGTAGTGTCTTCTTATGTAGGTTTACTATGAGAAAAAAAAAAGAAACAAAAACCTCTTTCCATTAAATACTTTCTAGGGGCCATGTGATTTGAAGCATTACTCCTGCTCTCCTGTTTCACACCCCACACACACTTCATTCTCTGCGACTGTCTCCAAGATGTGAGCAAGCCAAGCGCGATCCGTTCCATGCTGCAATGCTGCTGCGTGTCTGTCTACCAGCTCTGTCTGTTTCAGAGTTTATTTTCTGAAAATACGATAGTCATAAAAGTCTGTATTAAAAGCTGGAAGCTTATTTTCCACCCTGCATTGCTCTGGATTGCATCTGGGATGAGAGGAATTGCTTCACTGCATGGGGATTTACAAGGCAGCTCCCAGGACTACTTGGATACAGTGGTGGGAGTGACCATCTTTTCCCAGATTTGGCAGCAAGTCTCCTCATTTTCCAAAGGCTGCTGGGTTCTTCACTCCCTTCAGTCCCAGGAGACTTCTGTGAAATTGACTCCAGAAAGCAGACACTGATGTGAAATGTAGGCACATTCTTCATGCTCACACTTTCCTTCTTTTGCTGCAGTTTTCTTTCTTCTCAGTTTTTTAAACTTGAACAAAATGATGGGTTTCACTTGGAAGAAGGTGTGCGCATGGAATTTCACCAGATAATTAGTAGCTATGAATTACTTTAATTAAATAGTTTTATTCAATAGAGCTGTTCTGTCACCATCAGCTTCAGAGTTTTTCATTATGGAATTTAAAAATGTGGATACTTCCCATAGCAAATACAACTTATTTATAGAGATTTTACATTTTCATTAAACAGTTTAACTGCTTATATAGAAATTATATAGTTGTTATTTGTTCCTGATGTAGAAGAATCTATCAGATTCATTTATGCTAGTTTGAAATTATTTAAAAATTTTTCTTTCTCATTCTTTCCAGAGCTTTCTATTGAAGAAATGATTAAGATACAATTTAATTCAGAACATTATGCTTCTCATTTAGTGCTCAACTTTTATCTAAAGTTTCTGATAGGATGGACTGGTGGGTGAACAGTGAGATTAACTGGTTACCATGGGAAGATGAACTGCAAAGAAAAAGTTTCTAGTTTTCTGGTCTTTGGCTATAAACACAAACCCTCTGAAGTTTTATAAAGAAAGCTTTTACTTTCTTTTGAAAGGCAGAAGGGCACTGGCCATTCTAAGGCAAATGAGTGATTCTGATATAGGAATCTTCTTTTACATGAGTTTGTGCCGAAACAAAGAAAAAAACACTTGGAGTCAATGAAGGAGGAACAATTGAACATTCCATTGACAGCTTATGTTAAAGCTTTCAGGTGCTGCACGTATTATGTCTTTTCGAGTATTTACCAAAAAATGACCTCTTTTTTCATCCCTTCCCCGTTTCCTTTTAAATCTTGGTCTCTACATGTTAGATTAGGCATGTGTTTGTCTGTGTTTTTATTTTCTTCCTTAGGCACAATAAAACTGAACTGAATTTTATTGAGAAACAACTAATAAGTTCCTGAACCAATGACATTCTCATTAGCCTGGGAAGATTTCAGGATACTTGTAGTCTATTTCATTAAAAAAAGAGTGGGGTAATTCCTTTATGAATCAAGATTGAAACAGTGAGTTCTAAAGAAATTAATCAGTGGATGCATTCAAAGTTCCGTTGGCAGTGTTTGTGTTTGGGTATGTGGAGGATGATGAAATAAAATTAAATTAAGTGTTTTATGATAACTAGTATTTTCATGATATTTTGGTACATTCAGGATATAAATATTTCATAAAACTATTAAAGCTATACTCACTTGATCTACCTTGTACCCCCTCCAAATCTTTTCTGTGGATGCAATGTTGCTAAAATCCTAGGAGGACAAGCAGTTCCAGTTTTAAGAAAACAGTTTTGAAGTAGATGACTTTTAATTTTTTTTTAAAGGGAAATATGCTTTAAACTTTCAGTTTGAAGGAAAGGCATTCAGGAAGCTACCTGAGAATCAAGGTCTCACGCTGGAGGTTTATTTGGATGTCTCCTTCTCAAATATGGGCTTCTCAGGTGGCGCTGGTGGGAAAGAACTCTCCTGCAAATGCAGGAGACTTAAGAGATATGGATTTGATCCCTGGATGGGGAAGATCCCCTGGGTTGGGAAGATCTCCAAGAGAAGGGCATGGCAACCCACTCCAGTATGCTTACCCGGAAAATCCCATGGACAGAGGAGCCTGATGGGCTACCGTCCATGAGGTCGCAAAGAGTCGTACACAACTGAGCAACTGAGCATTCACCCAATCTGAGTGTATTATTATGTGGTAATTCCTTTTATGATATTCCCCCAATAGTCTGGCCATCAAAATCAGCTGACATCATGGCTCTGGGTGAAAGTCCCAGTCCTGGGTGGACTCTGGCTCACACCACAGGCAGATGAAACACGGCTGTCACGGACATTCTGTGTTTGTCCGTGGATGGTTCCACAGTCACGACATTAGAATCACTTCAAATCCATTCTAAGAGAAACTGAAAGTTGACGCTGTATAATCGAAATGGGAATTTGTCTGCAGGATTCCCACTGTTTCTGAAGAGGATATTTGAGTTTCTTCAGAATAGAACTGTATGATTGTGCATCATATAGAAGGTATAAGTACATGGGAAGATGAGTTTTCTGTGGTACCCAAGGATACCAATTAACAGTTGGCACAGATAGCCTCATTGAAGGCTATCGTGTCTTGTGGGATTTATTTGGAAAATTTCAAAGAGGCTGGGAAAATTTGTGATATCTCTTAATTTTTTTTCTTAGATTTCTCTACTTTTTTTAACCCTATATGCCTAAGACGCGTTCATTTTGGAAAGAACACATAGACACAACCACAGTCTTGTATCTCTATTATTTTGAGCTAACAACATAGATATTCATAACTAGGCCAAATAGGCCATAGGAATAGTAGGAAGAGGGTAGCATCTCACAGTTAGATTTTTTTAATTCTGAGAAATTTCTTCAACTCCCAATTGCTACCATTTTTCTACACTTAGGACCTTTAACAGTGAACAATTTCTACATCTAGAACTTCTCTTTTTCCGTTTAGTTTCAAAAAGCAGTTATAAGAGCCTGGGTCTTTGGAGTCTCACATTTGAATCCTGCATTTTTGCAACCTTGTGACCTTGAGTAAGGTATAGATCTTTGAGATTCAATATTTTCATCTGCATGTTGAAAAATTGAATTGCAATTTATAGGCACTGAAGAAAAGTGAATATTATTCTTTTAGGATGAATCCTCGGAATGGGCCATTAGAGTTTTCCCCATAACTGAAATAATTTTTATCAGACCATTCCCAGTTACTAAAATGGCAAGAGAAATGATGGAGGAGCAGAATTCCTGGAGCAGAACAGGGCTGGGGATGGGGGTGGGGAAGAGTGAAATGGTGATAAGAAATTTTGTTTATTTTGTGCTTTTCCGTTGGGCCAGGCCTGTGCTTAGCTCTTGATTATTCACGAAGGAAAAGCAAACTGGCGGAACTCCTGAAAGTTTTACTTTGGTATTAGGATGCATTCACAAACTGAGTGGTATATATACCCATTTGATTTTATTCTTTTTTTCTATTATAATGATTTTGGTAATTGTTTGAACATTTGGTTCATGTAGAGTTGTTTCAAAAAAGTGGAAAGTATGCTCAATACATACAACATTTATTTCCTTTCCTGATATTTCACTGGTTCAAGACAAACTTATTTGGACCCTGGCAATGCTTTTATGAGGGATGGTGTGCACCTCCACCTGGGTGGTCAAGGTGGAAGAAGGAGCTGTGTGAGCTCATTCCACTTCTAATTCAACATGGCAACAGGGTCCAAAGAGCACTTGGCCCTGAGTCAGACAACTCTAGTAAAGTCCTGATTCTTTCCTCATAAATTCCTTATAAATATAATATGTTGGAACCTTAATTTCCTCATTTATAAAACATGGATAATACTTTTTATTTTTCTATCTCACAGGTTCAGAATGAAGAATTCATAATAATGTCTGCAGAAATTCTGTGTCAGATTTAAAAGCCTCAGTTAGGGTCTATATGATCTATTGTAAGTAATTTTAGATGAATATAAAATAAGTGTTTATTTTAGGTAAATGAGAATATTTATAATCCAAAGGCACAGAAAATTCTTCATGAAAATGAAAGAAAGCAAAGTTAGTGGGTTTTTTTTTAAACCTTGAATTGCAGAGAGTAAAATACCTTGTTTACATAACCATCTAGAAAACTCCCAAAGCCCCAAAATAGGAATTAAATAGGAAAAAATGAGAATAGAGACCTTGCCTTCAGGATAAACAGAACAGATGGAAAAACAAAACGTGATTTTTCTAATATAACTGGACTGCAGTCTCTCTACAAGCAAAAATGTAGCTTCCTGGCAGAAGGCTGAATCCACTGTTATTATTACTTTTTCCCTATTCATCTCTCATCAGGAATCCTGTCTCAAAATCAAAGTTAAGCTCTAAGGGCCTGTTTGCAGCATGGTATCCCTTTTCCCTGGGTCAGAAGGTGACTGTGAGACAGAAGTTTAAACTGATGATAAATATCCACAGCAATCTGAGCCAAATGTTTAGACAAAGGTTCCATCATCCCTCAAGCCTGTCTACTTTCTGGTATATTTTAAGACTCTCTACTTGTTCAGAGAGAAACATGCAGTTAAAGAGATGAGGGCCTCAACTAAATAGACTGTTTCTTTCTTTCATGAATGAATTGTTGAAATAATTTTAAAGAAAAGTTTCTAAGTTAAAACTAGACCAGGTTGCAGGAAATCTGCATTCTAATTGTAGCTCCATCATGAACTAAATTGGTGAACTTGTGGAAGTGATTTAAAATCTCTGGGCCTCAGTTTCCTCCTCTGTAAGACCTGTGGTATATTATCCAGGGCTACTTCTTACTCTGAAAGTCTAGGACTATAGAAGGTTTGCATTAACTTACTCACATAGGTTAGATTTGTGCTATACCACCATGAAGAATTTCATGTATAAGTTTTGGTAGGTTGAGGCATTATGCATAGTTTCTGTAGGTAATATTTTTCTGTATTTTTAAATCAGGATTTGAAGTTTTGATCCAGGTTTCTGGTTATTTACCTGTGTGTAAGACTGAATGCTGCAGAATTGATGCTTTAGAGTTGTGGTGTTGGAGAAGACTCTTGAGAGTCCCTTGACTGAAAGGAGATCAAACCAGTCAATCCTAAAGGAAATCAATCCTGACAATTCACTGGAAGGACTGATGCTGAAGCTGAAACTCCAATACTTTGGCCACCTGATGTGACGAGCCGAAGGTCTGTGAAGGTCTCTTCACAAGAAAAGACCCTGATGCTGGGAAATATTGAAGGCAGGAGAAGGGGACAGATGGTTGGATGACATCACTGACTCAGTGGACATGAATTTGAGCTAGGTCCGGGGGATGGTGAAGGACAGGGATGCCTGGCATGCTGCAGTCCACGGGGTTGCAAAGAGTCAGACATGACTGAGTGACTGAACACAACAGCAATGTGCCAAGTCGCTTCAGTCATATATGACTCTTTGTGACCCTGTGGGCTGCAGCCTGCCAGGCTCTTCTGTTTATGGGATTCTCCAGGTGAGAATACTGGAGTGGGCTGCCATTCTGCCCTCCAGGGAATCTTCCCCACCCAGGGATTGAACCTGAGTCTTACATCACCTGGATTGGCAGGAGATTACCATACTATGATTTATTTAAGAAACACAACTTCCAAGATGATCTGTTTTCCAGTGAATGGCTTTTCAGATGTCCTAGGTGGCTCAGATAGTAAAGAATCTGTCTGCAATGCAGGAGACCTGTGTTAGATCCTTGGACTGAGAAGATCCCCTGGAGGAGGGAATAGCCACCCACTCCAGTATTCTTGCCTGGAGAATTCCATGGACAGAGGAACCTGGCAATCCATAGGGTCACAAGGAGTCATGACCGAAGTGACTAGCACACACAAATGGCTTTACAAAGTTTCTAGACTTTGTTGTAAAGGTAATTGTGAAAAAAAAATTCACAATAATCTGGCAATAAGTTTTGTATATTTCAGACATGACCGAAGTGACTAGCACACACAAATGGCTTTACAAAGTTTCTAGACTTTGTTGTAAAGGTAATTGTGGAAAAAAAAAATCACAATAATCTGGCAATAAGTTTTGTATATTTCAGATTAACTTTGAATTTTTCAATTAGAAAATATGTAAATACATTCAGTGCTGTGTTATACTATTTCAATCATAAGATTTGATGCTCTAAAAATATTTTTGGTGGAATAGTGGTCAAAGTTTAGTGGCATCCTAGGCTCTTGCCCTTAAAGCTGATGGATTTGTCTTTGCAGTGAGGACATTGCTTACTTTTCCTGGCAATCTGCTGAACCTACTAAACTGCTATTTTATCTAGCCTTTTAAAAAATGTTGGAAGGAAAGAAGGATAGAAGGAAGGAGAATTTAAAGCTTATGAGATTTCCCTGAAGAGTAGATCATGAGATTATCATGATTGTTCTTGATTCCTTATACCTGTTCCCAAGTCCTTATTTTTCCTTATTAATAATGTTTGTTGGAGATATGTACATATTTAGTTTGAATATTTGGAAGGTTTGATTTAATCCATTGATATGTTTTGAGCACATGGGGTTGCAAAGAATCAGTCATGACTGAGTGACTGAACAGCAACACCAACACCATGCTAGGTTGCTTCAGTCATGTTTGACTCTTTTCAACCCCCTGGACCGCAGCCTGCCAGCGTCTTCTGTCCGTGGAGTTTTCCAGGCAGGAATACTGGAAAACTTTTTGGAACATGGTACTTGCCTCCCATTTTTTTCAGGGAAAATGAAAAACTCCATTTTTGTGTTTTATTTCCCAGTTTTCCTCCTTCACTGATAGTGATTTAATTCTCTAAACATTTACGTACCCAAGATCTGCTAGAATTTTACTCCCAGGCATTCTGGGCCGAAAATAGCCTTAAAAATGTCTTTATAAGAAGTACATTTGTTTAATTAAGATACAGGAAAAATTTAAATTAAAAATCTGACAAGATTTTTTAAAGGCACTCATAAATGCTCACAATCCATGCTAAAATCAGAAATACCAGTGAGAGAAAGCTGTCAGGTTTTAGATTAATGTACTCTTTGATAATGAGATATACTTGGTCATCTTAAAGCAGATAATGATAATTTACTTCTTTGGGGAATATAAATCTCATTCTATTCGGAAAAAACCATTATATATGTGTTTTAGTGACAGAATTTGCTTCAGATGATTTTGAAAATTTTGACTTTTTTTTAAAGAAATAGTTCTCTGATCTCAGGCAAGGATGATTTTGACCTGCTTTTCTCTACAGGGCAGTATATTCCCACCATGCAACCTACTTTCATCCTTTCATTATTTATTATAATGATTAATGAGTACTTATTGTTAACCAGGCACTTTACTGAAAGATACAGAAAGATACAGAAACAAGTATTTAATCTCCCCACTGCCCCACCCCCTCCTCCCACCACCTCTGGCTCAGGGAGCTAATTGTCTAATGAGTACAAATAAAAATCAAGAATAATTGACTACTACATGCCAGACAGTGTCTAGGAGGCATCCCTACCACACAGTGCTTGAGAGGGGTGGAAGGCAGGATGCAAGGTCAGGAAAGGTCTCAGAGGAGGGAACACCTGAGCAGTCTTCCCCTACATTCACCCCATTATTTCCTCTGTCTGTATGTCATCCTCTTCTAACACATCCACATCCTTCAAATCATAGTCAAGTCCGATGTGTATCCTCTTTGAATGAAACCTTTTGATGATGCTCTTTTCTCTAAACTGTAGCACTTCTCCTTTCTTTGACATAGTTAGCATTTAATAAAAACCTTTTCCGTATAACCCATCGTTTTAATTTCACTTAATAAATGTCGTTAGGGAAGAACATGGTAACCTACTCCAGGGTTCTTACCTGGGGAAATCCCACAGACAGAAGGAGCTGGGTGGGCTACAGTCCATGGAGTCGCAAAAGTGTCGGACACAACTTAGTGAATAAACAACAACAGTAATAAATGTCACTGGTTCCTTACTTATATCATATGCCCCTTGAGTGGAAAGACCATTCTCAAACCCAGAAAGTCAGATACAGATTCAGTTCTATGCATATATCAGCTACTCGTAAACGCTTGTGATTAAGTTTGAACAAATTATATTTCTCTTGATGATTCAAATGAAATGCCTTCTCTTCATTGATTGTCAGATTGTTGTCTAATTATATTACTCAATCTTGCTTGTTTTTACATTCATAACAGCAAATTTTAAAAAATGGAACCCGCTTTTACATATAGGTTAGCTGTATTTAGTGCACTTTTGTGTGAAGCTGCATAAAAATACATACCTCAAAGCACACTAATTGACTAATAAATACAAACGTAAGTTAATTTTATAACTTACTTATTTTATTTATCATGATTTTACTCAGGTTATAGGGATGCAAATATATACTACCTGTATTGAAGGGACCCTAATGAGAGCAATAGACATATGAACAAATAATTATAAAACAATATAATAATAAATATGATGAAAAAGAATTGCATGGGAGTATCCAACTCACCCACTAGAGCAAAGGTTGGTTTCCTGGAGGAGATAAATCCAAAATATGAATGATGAATGCACAGTAACCAAAATGAGATAAGAGGAGCAAGTAAATAGTATGTAGATAGGAAAAAAATGCTTGAAATACTCAGAAGTAAATTTACTATTGTTTCACAGGATACTACAACTACTTTGATGACTTGGAGAATGGGATGTAGCATGATCTCATTTATTATTAATCGTTGCTGTTTAGTCGCTAAGTCATGTCTGACTCTTTGTGACCCCCTGGATTGTAATGCCAGGCTCCTCTGTCCGTGGGATTCTCCAGGCAAGAAGACTGGAGTGTGTTGCCATTTCCTCCTCAGGGGCCTCTTCTCAACCCAGGTATCAAACCTGCGTCTCCTGCATTGGCAGGAGGATTCTTGGATACTACTGAGCCACTAGGGAAGCCCCATTTATTATTAGAGACTTGACTTTTTGGGATAACTTATTACTTATTTTAAAATTCAATACAACAACAGAGACAGAAGTATAGACTTTTTTTTTTTCTATCCCTATTTATTAAGCAACTTAGTTGTTAGGGGAAGAAGAGATATAGGACCATAGTTAGGTAGAGTCAAATGAGGATTTTTGTTTTATTTTGTTTTCAGGTGACAGTTCATAAACTGAAAGAAGAGTCCCTTGGAGGGACAGATGTCAGATGTCAAAGATACAGAAAGAAAGAGGGTATAGACTGATCAGGATTTAGAAAGATGCAACATTGGGTGTAAGGGGAGAGGAGTTAGAGTCTAAGAGAGATTGGCTATTGTATGTGACTTTAGATACAGGGAGGTAAAGATGCAGGTGTAGCTTCAGGAGAAAGAGATATGTTTGGGGTACAAGAGGTGAGGGTGTGATTGTTCATGCTTGAGGACATCAACTCTTTTTATTGTCTCAATCATTTTTAATGTCACAATCATTTTAATGCAACTATTTTAATTTAAATTAAAATTGAATCAACTTAATTTAAACAGAGTACATATACTAACTAGCATGTTGTTTGAGACCAATTGTTTCCCCTATTGCTCTGCTTGTGCTAGCATCATGTAAAGATTAAATTATCAATAAATCATTTGTTTTGATTGTGAATGTCGATTAGATACCAAACAGTTGCTCAAAATGCTTGCATCATGACACATGATGTTCCTTTTTCTGACTGGGCAATGTGTTGTGCTTTTGGATAGTCACCTTTAAATTTCCATCAGTTACTAACTCTCCCCACCCCCCACTTCAGCCCCACTAAAGGTCAACTGTTATTAAATCACAACAATAAAAAGAGATTCACTTTCTCAGAGGCAAAGCTAGAGTAGTCTAGCCTTTACAGGCCTGTAGACTATATTCAGTTGACGTTTATTTTTAGATTTTTCTGCTTTCATTAGTAATAATATCACACTATACCTAAAAAAAAGCATACAATTCACATCCACTCTTTTGATGTCCCTGCAAACCTAAACACCTTAGATTACCGATGAAGGATTGAGATGCATAGGCATAGGTGATGCAGGAGACACTGGGCAGAGAACCGAGGTTTTCTGGCTCCCAGTCCAAGACTCTTTCAATTGTATCTCATAGAGAGAAGAAAAGGAAAGAGAAAGACAGTTTTAGTTACCAAGAAAAGCACTCCATACTACTATATGAAAATCATTTCTATGCAGTGCCACATTCTTAAAGACTTCAGTAAGACCAAACCTGTGACAGGCAAAGATTAGGGAAAGTATAAATATATCTTGTAGAAGCTTAGATTTTTTTTTTTTTAACCCGGAAGTTAGGGATTTTCATGAAGACTGTAGGGAAGAGGAAAGAACCAAACAACTTTTGATTTATCCAACTAAAATTTTTACTTGAGATGTATTAGGAAACCTTGTAATCTGGAATCTGCATAGTTGTGAGAGCAAATGCAATCACAGGTTGTGTTATAGGGCAAGAGGCAAAAGTGACTTTTGGAAAGAAAAATTAATGCTGATTTAGCATTTAGTGAGATCCCTCTAATTATTAGGCTTTCTGTCCAGGCTTTATGTACCTCACTGATTATAAAATTAAGGAAACCATCATTGGCTGTTTATTTATTAAGTGTTTTATTGATCCTTAACTACCAAGTGCCATATTAAAAATAGGAAGTAGAAAGAAAAATAATAAGTGATCTTTATATTGAAGAATCCCATTATGAGAGACCCAATCTGTTATACATTTCTGTAAAAAGATGTGATAGATGTATAGGTAACAACATGTGTATAGACCATCTTAAGCTGGTTTATAAATTAGTCAAAAATGATAAATATCAGACATCTGAACCAAACACTTTCAATGGGAGTATCTGCAATGAAAATATTTATTTTCTAAGAAAATATTTTTCTTCCCTCTGCAGTGACATTTTTGGTCAAAACATTTGTAAGAGTTTCCTTGATGTTGTTATAAATGAGTTTTTTAATCACCTGCAAAAATGTTTTACCAATTTGTGTACATGCTGCCATTGATAATCACTCAAGCTGCCAATAAGAAATATTTATTTGACTTCTTTGTACCAAGTCAAGTGCTATGGTGCACTTAACCTATATATTTATTGATAAATTAGGAAGTAGAATCCTTGATTTCAAAACATAAGGAGTTTTTAATTTAGTTGGAAAGTAAACGCTTGAAATAATTAGGCTAAGAAATAGAATATGTAACATGAGCTAAAGTACGTTAAACCTTTCAGAATAAGCCTAGAGTCAGTTCAGGAGGGGGGAAAAACAGCTGGAGTTGTCAGGAAATGAATGAAGGTTTTGACTGGAGGATGTAGTGTTGTGAGAGCTATCAGAAGTGTCCTAAGCAGAAATCAATGTCATTTGTATCACCGAGGGCCAAAGGAAGGGTGATAGAGACAAAGCTCTGGGTCTGGCAGTGTGGAATTTCCTGCTCAACTTTGAGAGTGGTTGTCCAAACAGTTAAGAACCAAAGCAAAATTTCCACAGGTCAGACTTCTTGTATATTCTAAATATACTGATTTCTGAACTAATTTCATGTAGTAGCCATTTAGGTCATATATTTAACTAGACTATACTCAGCTAGTTTTTGTTCTGTGTTGTTTTCTAATTCTAATGGCTTATTGGCTGTCATTAATGAAATGATAGATATGATCTGTTGGTGTTTCCATTACGTGAATATTTTTAGTGCCAGGAAATGTTTGTAGTTCAGGTTAGGTATTACAAAAAACAGAGAATGGTGGTCTTGGATTAGGTAGATAGCTGCATTAAATTCTCTGGCTTGATAATATTTAATCTATGTGTGAGAAGAATACTTGTTGTTACCATAAAATAGCATAAATTTCCGTAAATTACTCAATAAAGTCATCCCTATGAAGTTAGTCATTGCACATATCTTCTGCTATCATTGTGCTGATACTCAGAGACTAATCTATTAAATATTGGTATGATTACCTAAAAATCTTGACTTTCTTATTACAATTATACATACATTTATTGGACACTACTGTGGTCCAGGTATTATGTGAAGCTGTAGTCAGGACTATGGTTTTTCCAGTGGTCATGTATGAATGTGAGAGTTGGACTGTGAAGAAAGCTGAGCGCCGAAGAATTGATGCTTTTGAACTGTGGTGTTGGAGAAGATTCTTGAGAGTCCCTTGGACTGCAAGGAGATCCAACCAGTCCATTCTGAAGGAGATCAGCCCTGGGATTTCTTTGGAAGGAATGATGCTGAAGCTGAAACTCCAGTACTTTGGCCACCTCATGCGAAGAGTTGACTCATTGGAAAAGACTCTGATGCTGAGAGGGATTGGGGGCAGGAGGAGAAGGGGACGACTGAGGATGAGATGACTGGATGGCATCACCGACTCAATGGACGTGAATCTGAGTGAACTCTGGGAGTTGGTGATGGACAGGGAGGCCTGGTGTGCTGTGGTTCATGGGGTTGCAAAGGGTCGGACACGACTGAGCTACTGAACTGAACTGAGGGATACTGCAGTGGATAAGACATATAGTCTCTCTCTCTCGAGAGGAAAAACCAAGTACATAGAATGGGGATGTTTAAAAATTTAATCAATACAAATAAAGTACTTTTCTATTTAGATCAAGAAAAAGTCATATATGTATCTCTGCATGCGTGAGTGCGTGCTCAGTCATGTCCAGCTGGATCCCATGGACTGGAGCCCTCCCCGCTGCCCTGTCTGTGGGATTTTCCAGGCAAGAATACTGGAGTGGGCTGCCATTTCCTTCTCCAGGGGATCTTGGCAGGCGGATCCTTTACAATGTGCCACCTGGGAAACCTTGTAACTAATATCAGGTAAAAACTGTTTATTACTTCAGTGATTTCATTGATGGTAAAAATATTGTTTCTTTAAACTAGGACATACCAGAGGGAGTAAGGCATTTTGACCAAACTCTCAGCAAAGTTTTATTTCAAGCAAGAATACCACAAAACATTTTGTTCCACTGAAGAATTAGCCCACATTTTATTTTTGTCATCCAGAGCATTTCATATTCCAGACTTCCTGTAACTGGTATGTGTGAAATACACTTTGAAGCAGACAATAGTATGGGCTGGAATTCCATGTTGTTTACCCCATCCAGTCAGTTCAGCAAAGTGGTGTGACTGGGCCTTCCTTTAGCATAAGTGAATAACAAAATCCTCTGTTTGTGATTGTCGGTCAAGATAATTGATGAAATTGAATTCCTGTTCTTTGTGTACTTTTTACTGAAATGTTCTTAGAATGCCCTGTTAACTGAATGAGTATTTTAAATTCTTCTGTAACACTGTGTTGTTTTTTACTTTGGTGTTAGGTCAAGCTTCCAGATGTGCTGTCATTTATATATGCTTTAACAAACATGGAAGAAACAAAGTTTTTAAAAAAGAAAGCAGATTTACACAACTTTCACTTTTAATGTAGTTTTAGCACTGGTTGGATTCAGATCTTCATATTATCTCACAAAACTCATGTAGAACATTGTACTGTGAATTGTAATGTAATCTATCTAGATCTCTAATCTTCATTGAATTGTATAGAACATTTAGCTACTTGCTAAATTATAGCCTGAGTGCTCTCTCCTGGAAGATGGGTGAAAAATACAGAAGTAGAAGGCAGTCAAAGCTATTACCTAGTCATATTAACAGCTTCTGAGGCAGAATTTTTCATTATGTTACCAGATGTTATTCTTCATCTACCATGGCAACTAATCCCCCATCATATTTCCACTACTTTATTGCAAATTATAAGAGTAGCTTAATAGACCATATGCTTATTATATTCCCTAGTGTGAATTAACACTGGATTTTGCACTAGCTTTTTGGAAAGATTCAGAAGATAATGTAACACTGAAATTTAACGGAAATTGTTCTTAGATAACAGTATCAAACATTTATCACACAATCGTCGTTGTGGTACACCAATATACATTTTGAGGTATGCAAAAGTAACATTAATTTTATTCTATTAATGCATCTATGTGTGATATTTTTCTGCTTATGTAATGCCTGTAACTCTTTGGGGAATCTCTCCAACAAAGCAGGATAGCCAGACTCTTTTTAGAATTAATATACGAGGGCAAGACCACTAATATGTATCAGAAAAATGAGTATATTTGAAACTTTCAGGTCTTGACAAATCCTTATTAAAGGACAATATGTTGCAAAGAAGAAATAATGTACTGATTTGTTTTCTAATGTAAATTATGATTTGTGGTATGCTTTACTCTTGTATTTTTTAATGATCTAATCTTTAGTATATATAGCAAAAAATTGTTCCCTGAGGACTTCCTTAGTAGTGCAGTGGTTAGGATTCTGCAGAGGGCACTGGGCTGAATCCCTGGTTGGGGAACTAAGATTCTACATGCCATATGCACTCCCCCCTCCTCTCCCTACCCCCAAAATATTGTTCCTTAAAAGGGAAATTAGAATTGAATTATTTATTGAGTGCAATGTGACAGACACAATTCTGAGACTCTGGGAATGCAGCAAGGAGTAGAGCTCTGACCAGGTGGAACTGGAATTTTGCTCCAGGGTGTGGCTGGCAAATAATGGCCCTCCAGAGAAGTCCATTCTCTAATCCCTGTGACCTGTGCATATGTTACTTCACACAGTAAAGAGGAATTAAGTCGATCCATGGCATTATGGATCCATAGTATTACTAGTTGACTTTAAGAGAGGGAGATTAACTTGGATTAACTGAGTGGGCCCAATGTAATCACAAGAATATTTATAAGAGGAAGAAAGGAGGCATAAGAGATGCAGTCAGGAAAAATATGATGACTAAAGCAGGGGTCAGAGTCAGAGAAATACATATGAAGATGCTACATTGCTAGTTATGAAAATTGAGAAAGGGGCCATATGTCACAGAAGGCAGGCCTCCAGAGGCTGGAAAAGGCAATAGAATGGATAATCTTCTAGGGCCTTCAGAGTGAGTATAGCCCTGCTGGCACCTTGAGTTTAGCCCAATGAGCCCTATTTCAGACTTCTGATCTCCAGCGCTGCAAGGTAATACATTTATGGTGCTAAGACAGTAAATGTATACCAATTTGTTACCACAGCAATGAGAAGCAAATTCAGCAATATAAAAGTAGAGGAGGGAACTGGAAGAAAGAAACAGAGAAATGGCAGGATTGGGTGTACTGGCCTCTTGTTGCTGGCTTTGAATTTGCAATGGCTCCCTGAGCCAAGGAACACAGGCAGTCTCTGGAAGCTGGAAAAATCCATGGCATTAATTCTCTACTAGAGCCACCAGAAGGAATGCCAACACCTTGATTTTAGTCAGTGAGACCTGTTTGGGATTTTTTTAATCTCCAGAACTATAAAATAATGTTGGTAGTATTTTTAAGACTCTTTATTCAGTGATAGCTTGTTACAGTGACAGTTAAAAGTTAATACAATGGGATAAGACAATACATGAGTAAAATATTTCTCTTAAAAAAAGATAATTTCAGTTATTAACTGGCGTAAAGGAAGAGTAGGATCCTGAAGCTGTGCCGCCTAGTATATATTCACTATCCACCTTTAACAATTTAAATTAAATTTAATTTAAATCTAAGTGCGACTGGTGTAGCTAATAGTGTTGGACACTACCGTGTTGGACAGCGAAGGCAACAGAACATTTTTATCGAAACAGAATGGCCTCTTAGGCTGTGCTCTTCAGGAGAGCTGGAGTTTAGTGCTGCTTTACATAAGGTGGGTTTAGTTTGTGTGAAAATCTGAATGAGAAAAAGGGATCAGGCATGTGAAAGGCCAAGGAAAGGCATTTCTGGCAGAAGGTGCGGAATTCAGAAAATATATGCTATAAAATAAGCAAAACAGACAAATGAGATGCAGAGCCCTTACAATTCTCTCAATATCCTTTAGAGACATGGTTTCCATTTTAAGGACCTGTAAAGAAACATTTATCCACTCAGCAAGCATTTATTGACAGCCTAATTTTGCATCAAAGACTATGTCAGATAACATACATACAGGTGGGAAGGGGGTTCAGAATTGGGGACACGTGTACACCCGTGGCAGATTCATGTTGATGTGTGCCAAAACCAATACAATATTGTAAAGTAAATAATAATAATAATAATAAATTTAAAAAAAGAAAAAACTGATATGACAGAGTTGTTAGACTCATGGAACTCACAGTTTGGTAGAATTCTCCTTTTAAAAATTATTGTTCATTGGAAATCAGTCCTGATTATTCATTGGAAAGACTGATATTGAAGTTGAAGCTCCAATACTTTGGTCACTTGATGCAAAGAACTGACTCATTGGAAAAGACCCTGATGCTAGGAAAGATTGAAGGCAGGAGGAGAAGGGGACAACAGAGGATGAGATGGTTGGATGGCATCACCGACTTGATGGACCTGAGTTTGAGCAAGCTCTGGGAGTTGGTGATGGATGGGGAAGCCTGACATGCTGCAGTCCATAGGGTCACAAAGGGTCAGACACGACTTAGTGAGTCTCTCTAGAGGTAGAGAGTTAAACTAATAGTTTTACTTTGTTCATGGGAGGGTGAGGGAAGAGGGGGTTGTCAGAATTCTGCTCTGCTGGGAACTGTCCACCTGTCCAGTATCAAAGACATTTTCTTGGTCATTTTCTGGAACTGATCCATCCCTGCCAAAAGCACAAATTCACATCAGTGGAAGGTGCAGAAGTAAGAGTCGTGAATTACGGCTCCCCTAGCTGAGTAGGCTCATCTTCAGTAAAACTTAAGTCCTTCTATTAGTAAATCTTGAACTAGAACTTTATCTTCATAGTGTATTTTTGTTGCTGTTGCTACTAAGTATTCATTTCACTGTTGTTTTGCAGTTTATATTAGTGATATTAACTTTCAGCCGTCATGTCTTATAGGATGAACAATAGTTTCTGGTATGGCTTTCTCCTTTAAGGAATCCAGGGAGTTGTGTATGTGTATGTGTGTGTGTTGTTGCATGCTTTCTTGTTTGCTTCATCATTTGTTTTAATTTTTCCTTTTAAAAGTATTTAGGATGCTACAATATTGACTTGTAAAATACATCATTATTCAGCTGATAGAAAGTGCCAGAGTTTGCAGTCAGTGGATTGCAATTTCCATAGCGAGGGAACACTGAAAAGTTGTTACTCAGAGGTAATGTGGAATCTCCAGGGGTCTATATAGGAACTACCTTTAAAGGCAAACACATTTTACCAGGGAAAGTGATGGGGGATGATTTCCAGATGTTGAAATGCTTGTTTTGGCATTTGCTCCAAAAAAGCTAAAGCATGTCTTGCCAGAACAACCAGAAGGGATGTGAAGCCCTGATGTAAGCAGGATCAAGCCCATGGAAAGCAAGGTCAGAACAACCCAGAGAGTAGAGACAGGGATGATAGATGAGCCAAGAGATCAATATTCGGTGCCCCCATTAATTGCACGTAGTGAAAGTACGTCTGCCTCTGTCCTGGGATGCATACACAAGCTTATCACAGCTGTGCACCCCACTTGCCCCTTCCTGTGCCTTTGTTATCTTTCTTATAACTGTTTTTGACAATATATTAATAAAGAAACTCTTTCTGGATAACATGTTTGTCGTATATTGTGGGGTTAATAAAACCCCTGTGGCTGGAGGGAAACAGATTTGTCTTCAAATTCTGGGTTCCTTGTTTACCACCAGAGTGGTTTTGACTGAGTTGTTCAACTCCTAAGCTGTCCAGTTCCTTCATATGTACAATGGAGGTTATGATATCATTGCCAAAGGCCTGTTGTGAGAATCAAATGAAATAATGTATGTGAAGTGCATGCAGGAATGAATTTTTTTCTCCTTTTGGTCCCCTTCAGCCAACCTCCAGGATTATCATTATGCTTTTGTCCAGTTAGGAAAAAGACATTTTCAGAAGACATCTGAGAGTTAAACATATGTGATGTTGGCTGACTTACCAATTGGATATTTTTAGTCAGGTTGACTCTTTGTGAGCTCTTGTAATAGAATCACACGGGCAACCATGTATTCTCTCTATGTATCAGGCATCCTCTTGGAAATGTTTCATGAAGGGTGAGGAAAACATGAAAGTACAAATCCGTCCTTGATAAGTTTCCTTTTCCACGCTGAATAGCCATGATGCTTCTTTTCCTCCAGCATTCTTTTAACCTATGTGGTGATTTTAAATAGGAGACCGGTAACAGTCCTACCAAATTAGTCAACCAGCTCCAGACAGATAAATTCCCCATCTGCCTTCACATCTTGGTGAGATCTTGGACTTCCCTTTTTAAGTTATTTTCATTTTCACCTTCCGCTGCTGTCTATGGGGTCGCACAGAGTCAGACACAACTGAAGTGACTTAGCAGCAGCAGTAGCAGCTACAATCCTTCTGCCCCAGATCTTTTCTGAAATAGAGATTTTTTTTTTTCTTTCCCAACCTCTGTGCTAAGCCTGGTCCTGGGCCAGAAAAAGCCAGGTTCTTCCAACAGGTCAACCTCTGCAGGATTCAGAACCTAAAGACATAATTTATACTCCAACTATTTCCCCAAGGGGCCGAGTAAAGGGAGCCGAGATTACAGGAAGAGATCCCCACGGGGAACTAGTCATTCCACACCTGGACCTCTGGCTACGTTCCTCTGTGACTTTGCTGTGGAAGCTTTGAAGTATGAATTTTGAGCTACACCTGTGTCAATCTTCCTGCCACTTCAACTTACACATTAGTTGCTCACGCACCTTGCCATCCTGGTTTCTCTGAAGAAACCAGGGATATAATTCATAACTTTTTTGTATCATGATTTGTGTAGTCCGAAGGTCATAGTGAAATTCTCTAGGCCAGAATACTGGAGTGGGTAGCTGTTCCCTTCTCCAGGGGATCTTCCCAATCCAGGGATTGAATCCAGGTCTCCTGCATTGCAGGTGGATTCTTTATGAGCTGAGCCACCAGGGAAGCCCAAGAATACTGGAGTGGGTAGCCTACTCCTTCTCCAGTGGATCTTCCCCACTCAGGAATTGAACCAGGGTCTCCTGCATTGCAGGTGGATTCTTTACTAACTGAGGTATCAGGGAAGCCCTTACCTGTGATTATACTTGGAGTTAAAAATGTTCAGTACAACTCTTAGCTCTTCCATTGACTAGCTGCATGATCTTCTAGTTTAAATCATATACATCAGCCTGAGACTCTATAGCTATCAAGTGCAGAAGATAAGCAGACTTGCTCTGACTGCCTTGCACTGGGTGCAGACTGAAGGAGCTCATGTGTGCTGAAGTACTTGAAGCAGAGTGGATGGCTCCTTCTCAGTTCTCTGAGATTTTGAATAATTCTGTTTACATTGTAATTTATTTGGCTCTGTCTGGTGCTCGTGTTTAGTTGTGTCTGACTCTTTGCGACCCCATTTACTGTAACCTGCCAGGCTCCCCTGTCCCTGAGATTCTCCAGGCAAGAATACTGGAGTGGGTTGCCTTGCCCTCCTCCAGGGGATCTTCTCAACCCAGGGATTGAACCCAGTTCTCCCACATTGCAGGTGGATTCTTTACCATCTGAGCCACCAGGGAAGCCCATGAATACTGGAGTGGGGAGCCTATCCCTTCTCCAGGAGATCTTCCCAACCCAGGGATCGAACCGGAATATCTTGCATTGCAGGCTGGTTCTTTACCAGCTGAGCTACGGGGAAGCCCCTTGACTCTGTTGGCTTAGTGACTAAAGGATGGAAATCGTTTTTATTTCTGTGCATTTGTCACAGCCACAGTATTTAGTACTTGGGTCCAGGGGAAGTATATAGAACATTTTTGACTGGGGCCTCGGAAGTCAAGCTGCAACAAATCCACATCCCAGGCGGCCTTGTTCTGTATGACTTTGAGCAGGAATCTAACTTCAGGAAGCGTCATTTATCTCATTTGTAAAATGGGATGAAATTCATCACTTATCTAATTGATTTATCAAATAAGAGAATGTACTTACAGTACTTAACACAATGTGTTCAGTTCAGTTGCTCAGTCATGTCCGACTCTTTGCGACCCCATGAATCGCAGCACGCCAGGCCTCCCTGTCCATCACCAACACCCGGAGTTCACCCAGATTCACGTCCATCAAGTCAGTGATGCCATCCAGCCATCTCATCTTCTGTCGTCCCCTTCTCCTCCTTCCCCCAATCCCTCCCAGCATCAAAGTCTTTTCCAATGAGTCAACTGTTCTCATGAGGTGGCCAAAGTACTGGAGTTTCAGCTTCAGCATCATTCCTTCCAAAGAAATCCCAGGGCTGATCTCCTTCAGAATGGACTGGTTGGATCTCCTTGCAGTCTAAGGGACTCTCCAGAGTCTTCTCCAACAGTACTTAACACAATGTGTAGTATGGATTAAACTCACAAAATTTCTTAGATTTAATTTTGACTGTGGGTAACCAGTGATTTTTTAAAATAAATGTTTCTAATGAGATTTTTTTTACCTAAATATGCTTTCTTCTACATTAGATGATTATGTTTTTATTTTTCTAGAAGTTTGAAAACAATGTTATGCCTTGAATTATAAGGTGTTATCTTTGTAAGCTTCTAAGTAAGCAAAGGAACAGAACAGCTCTCTTTCAAATATAAATGCTAGGATCATAGACCCAACAATCCAACTCTCAGATGAATTCCATAGTTATGTTATCTTTTAAAGAAGCAATGTGCTTTTTAAAATAAAAATAGCTTTTATATAATTTCTTACTGGCTTATGTAAAGTGTGTTTAATTTAAACACACCTTTAAAACTCATTGTTAAAGGAGAATAAGCTAACTGAAAAGGAATCTTATGCAAGCAGTAGCTAAATGTCAGATGTTTACTTGATTTTTAGATTATTTAGACCATTATTTTTCTTTAAGCTTTCCCATGCATCCATGTCTTCAGTCATGGGTACCATAGAAAAAAGAGTCAAACAAAACTCAGTTATTTTCACTATTGCTTTTCTTGAGAGGACCTTTTATCTTGATTATCAGTGTCTTCACTCTGAAGATGCTTCATTTGTCATCATGCCTTTATTGAATATAAACCATAAAACCATCTTGGGATTGACTGACTGTAAGACCATTTGCCAAAGAGATCATTTTAGTTTAAAGAAAGTACATTTTGGAAGTATGTTCAGGGAAGAATATGGTAATTCTATTGTAATACAAAGGGTAAAGTGATTGAGTATGTATGAGAGAAGATAGTAATGTGGTGGCCTTGTTAGTGCATCTTAAAATATTTTAAGGGATCATCTGTGTGGGAATGAATTAGGTTTATTTCTTGCAACTCCAACAGGCCATGGTAGCTCCATATGATAGAAAGTATAGGTAGGTTGATTTGGTTGCTACATAATCCATGACATGTTCATTGTATTACATCAAAAACTGCTCTGTTGTGTATTTATACATAGCATGCTGTGTATTTATACATATATACTCTGAAATCCCCTCTAGGATTCCCTGTGGAAGATCTTTTTAAGGATTTGACCTAATCAAAAATAGAATAGGTTACAATTTAGATGGTGAGTTCTCCATCTCTTAAAGTAACCAAGCAGACCAATATCAGGGAACATTTATTGCATATACAAAACTCTTTATCTTTCAAGGATCTTTTTAAACAAGGGATAAAACCCAAGCCTGGTTTAGATTTATTTTCTTAAAAAATTGAAAATAATGATAGCCTACAAAGATAGTAACATTTCAAACTAACATTTCAATCTTTGAGAACTTTTAAAGGACTTTAAAGTTTATATCTTCAAAACTATTTGTGTCTCAGAGAATTCTAGTTGACTAAATTTCAAATAGAAATCTCTTCTGTGAACCGCGCCTCAAGGATTTTTATATTGATGTAACAGAAAATTTGTGTTTGTGCCTTTATATGTGACAATAGCATGAACTCTACTCACTTCCTGTGCTGTAGCTCTCATCTGAGAGTATTTTGGACATAATTTATTGCCTGTTAAGCCATCTGCAAAGTGCAATTGTAATTTAGCAAACAATCACAAGCGTTCAGTGGCTGAACAGTTGGTTGCTTTCATTTGACCTTGTTATGGACTGTGAGCCCGTTAGTTTGATTTCTGAAGGCACACACATTTTTCAGGAATGTTTGCCGGTAATGAGTGAGGGCTACTTTTCCATATCGACCTCATACATAATTACATAAATTAAAGCAAACCATAACAACTGAGGGTACACATAAAATACACTTCACAGAGGGATTTTAAAGCTCTTGCACTAAGCTTGAAATTATATAGCTATATGGTACATATATCATTTTTGCAAAGTGTATGTTTAAGTTTCTAAGACTTCACAAAGAACACTAAATAAAAGGTTCTATTTTACTAACTGTTATCATAAAGTTTTTCTCTAGAAAAATTTGGCTATGGGAGAGGAATGTCAGTTTATACAATAGAAGCCCACATTTTTATTCTGGAGGTTAATGACTTGATGATAGAAGTTCCTAATGCTAGCCTTCCAAGCTGTCTGGAAGCCAGCAACTACTAAAAAGGAAAAGGGGAACACGGAATTTAGATCCTAACACACTGGAAAGATCACTCATTTTTTAATGCACTTTATTTTCTGCATTATCAGAATATGTTGATATTAAGCCAAGTCCAATTTAATTTTATAACTAACCTTTATACTTTGTGGTTTTTATTTTATTGTTAATAATATGGGAGATTATTGGTTTTTAAATGTGAAGTATCACATTAGTTTTTATTCTATTAGACCTCTACAAATAAAATTGCACTTCATCTAACTATTAAAAGAATCATATACTCTCAGAATTAAATAAAATTTAGACTCAATATTAAAAATACTTGTTGTTGTTCAGTTTCTCAGTTGTGTCTGATTCTTTGTGACCCCATGGACTGCAGCACGCCGGGCCTCCCTGTCCATCACCATCTCCCTGAGTTTGCTCAAACTCATGTCCATGAGTTGGTGACGCCATCCAACCATCTTATCCTCTGCTGTCCCCTTCTCCTCTTACCTTCAATGTTCCCCAGCCTCAGGGTCTTTTCCAGTGAGTCAGCTCTTCACATCAAGTGGCCAAAGTATTGGAGCTTCAGCTTCAGCATCAGTCCTTCCAATGAATATGCAGGGTTGATTTCCTTTAGGACTGACTGGTTTGATCTTGCAGTCCAAGGGACTCTCAAGGGTCTTCTCCAACACCACAGTTCGAAAGCATAAATTCTTCAGCACTCAACCTTCTTTATGGCCCAACTCTCACATCTATACATGACTACTGGAAAAACCATAACTTTGGCTATATGGACCTTTGTTGGCAAAGTAATGTCTCTGCTTTATAATATTCTGTCTAAGTGGTCACAGTTCTTCCAAGGAGCAAGCATTTTTAAATTTCATAGCTGTAGTCACTGTCCTCAGTGATTCTGAGGCCCAAGTAAATAAAGTCTGTCACTGTTTCTATTGTTTCCCCATCTATTTGCCATGAAGTGATGAGACCGGATACCATGATCTTCGTTTTTTGAATGTTAAGTTTTAAACCAACTTTTTCACTCTCCTCTTTCACCTTTATCAAGAGGTTCTTTAGTTCCTTTTCACTTTCTGCCATTAGGGTGGTATCATCTGCATTTCTGAGGTTATTGATATTTCTCCCTGCAATCTTGATTCCATTTTATGCTTTATCCAGCCCAGCATTTCACATTATGTGCTCTTGACATAAGTTAAAAAAGGAAAATATTTATAACTAATTTATTTTAGATTGTGGAAAGCCAAAAATTTAAGTTATCAATTAAAATATCAATTAAAATAATAATGTTCTAAGCAAAAGTTAATGTATTTATTTCACTCTCTAAACTAACCTGTTTGAATTTTGTAGAAATTTAGAGAACAATCAATATTTCTTATGCAAATCATATTTTAGGAATTCTATCTTTGGTTAAGGCCATGGTCTATGTGAACTATCAATTTATATGTGGATTCAAGTTTGTGCAGTAATTCTTTGTGGCAAAATGAAGATTCAGCTTAATCTATAATTCATGGAGATGAAGACATTTAAAAATTCTTTTAAACGTATTTAAACATATTTGTATTTTTTCTAGCATTCCTAAGTTTAGCTGAATCTTGCAGTACTTTGTAATTTTCTAATAACACGTAGGAGGCACATATGGATTTTATGTTTATTACCAACTTTATAATGTTCTTTTCTTTTCAATCCTGTATTTACATCTTTCAAGCCTCAATTTATATCCTTATGACTAAATAGAGGTCACTGGCCTATCACAGTCTTCGTGGCTTCATCTCAGCCTGGAAGCCTCATCTCTTCTGTATGAATGAATTTATCCAGATGCCAGCCTCCCTTGGGTCTGTGCTTAGCCTTTGCTATATTCTTTCCACCTCTATATATCTTTCTCTAGATGTAGCAACCTAAGCTACATTACATGTTCCAGGCTCAGATACATTATGACTTTTAGTGTCAGATACTACTTTGTTTATATACTTTCTTCTCATCACAAATATGTTGCCTTTTTAAACTAGTGTCTTGCTGGAATATCTTCCCAGATAACTGTGCAAAAGCTCAGATTATTTTTCTGAGTCTTTCCCATCAGAGCATAATTTTCTGTCTAAGGAGTCCCCCTTCCGCCAATGAATGGACATTTGTTTTTCTGTAAATGTAACCATATTTTCCACAGATAAGTTCATTAGTCCTTTTATCTGTCTACTTAGAGCATCACAGAACTTTTCCTTGATAATCGTAATTTGGTTTTTTAATCTTCAGAGGGCTGAGGATTGTTTACTAGCAGTTCTAAGGATTTGTGATAAAATGCTCAAATTTTTTTCTGCCAGCTCATTTGGTATAGGTCCAGAAAGCATGAGAGAGGAGATGAGGCTTCTTTTTCCTTTCAACCTCCTCCTCCTATAACGCCCTCCTCTTCCTCCTCCATCTCTTCCACCCTGTCACTCTCTCATCTCCCTACCCAAAAGATTTTGCTGGGGTGCTGGAATATTGGGGAAGACTTGTAGACAGATTTGAAGTTAAAAATCACTCTCATGATTCAAGAGAATTCTTGGGGCACTACTTTGTCTAAAGAAATCAGAGCACTCTACTCCTTAAAATGTTCCAGTATTTGAACTTCTCTATCTTAAGAAGTACTTATTTGCCCCTCCTACTTATTGTTTTCTGACTCTAAGCGAGCTCCTTATACAAGTCAAAACATCTTCCCAATTCTCCTGGTGACTCGATATTCAAGTAGTTTTGGTATGAATTGTGTCAGAGTCCTTTTGAAAATATAAATAAATTACAACCACCAAGTCTTTCCTATCCAAATTGCTTACTTAGCCTGACAACTCTAATAGATTAGTCAAGCATCATTTGCCCTTCCAGGACAATGATTCCTCTGTGAGTTCTGTTGTATTAAGTACATAGTTATACCCCATTTAATAATAGGTTCCGTAAAATCACCTGGGTGGAAATCAGTCTTAGATTTCCAAGGTCTTCACTGGACTTTGTGTTTATGAATGAGGTCACTATTAACCTTTTACCTTTTCTGGCTTTGTGTAATTTGCTATTGGTGTAATTCGTCACATGTCTTTCTTAGCTCACTGTCCAACACTCACTCTTAAATTCTTTCATAATTTTTGCGTAGAAGGTAAAATCACAAGTATTTATAATACCTGTATATAATAAATAATAAATAAATAAAAATAATAAATAATCACAGGTATTTATCTGTGCCCAATTTCCTAATGAATAAAACACTTAATATATTTTTTAGCAACTTGAATCTAGTAACTCAATATACAGTTTAAATGTTGAAATTATAAAATGAATACATCAAAACAAAAAAATAACAGAATTCCTCCAATATACTGTTTTATATTTAGCATTCTTTTGAATGCTGTGATTGGATTTCTTCTTTTCTTTGAAAAAATTTAAGAGACCTTTTCATTACTGACTATAATGTTCCTTGTAACATAATTTCCAGATATTTTTCTGATCTGCCTAATTTCTATTTGTATCTGATCTCTCACATTTTGGAATTTTCCCTTTTCTCTCTTGATTTGGAAATATTTACATTTTATGCTTATTGCTTTACTCTCTGTGAAGTCAGTTTGTACTATAGCAATCTGCTGTTAAAGCATTTTTTCTTTTCCTTTTTTTTTGCATTTGGCTTGTTTTTATGATTCAGGACAAAAAATTCATCTTGGGCTTCTAATGCTGTATTTGAAAATAGTCTCCAGACTTCCTGTGGTTTATTTTAAACTATTCCTTTTTACCTTTTTTTTTTTGTAATGGCCACATTTTCCTAGGCTTTCTTTCCTATAATTAAATTATTTAATATGGCATTCCTTCTTTTGCCCAAATTCTGAGCCTAATTGTTGTAAATAATGAGTAGACAGACTCAGACACTCATGATGTAGTCTACTACATCAATTCCTGCTCAGTTCTGTCTAGACACTCTGAAATTTCAGTTTTACCAAGCAGATGTTTGTAATCTCTTGTATTCTTGGTTATCTGCCTGTGGGAGAATGACAATATAAAAACACATGATCATTAATTTATCAAGTATTTTCACTTTCCTAATTGTTGTATACTATTCTGATTATTTTGCTTAAAATGGTTCCCTATAGCATTTAGAATAAAAGACTTATATTCTTTAACAAACAAGGCTTTGATAACTTGTTCTCTAATTACATATCATCATTTACTTCCCACACAAACTCTTCCTTTGCTCTGCCATGAAGTTCTTTGTAATTGGTATAATTCCACAACTCTGTACCTTCTCCCAGATCTTCTTGGAATACTTGTTTCTCTCTTCATGTATTCAAATGTAATCAAGATGTCCACTATAATCAAAATGTTGTCTGTAGGCCACTTTTCAATACATTGCAGGCAGATTCTTTACTGTCTGAGCCACCAGGGAAGCTGAATTGCATATGTGTGTGCACGTGTTCTTTGCTGCTCAGTCATGTCTGACTCTTTTTGACCCTATGGACTGCAGCCTGCCAGGCTCCTCTGTTCATGGGAATTCTCTGGGCGAGGCCACTGGAGTGGGTTGCCATGCGTTCCTCCAGAGGAGCTTCCCGACCTGGGAGTCGAAGCAGGGTCTCCTGCATTGCAGGTGGATTCTTCACCAGCTAAGCTACCAGGGAAGCCCTAAATTATATACGTATGTGTTAGTTGCTTAGTCATGTCCGACTCTTTGAGACCCCATGGACTGCAGCCTACTAGGCTCCTCTGTCCATGGAATAATCCAGGTCAAAATACTGGAGTGGGTTGCCAGTCCCCTCTCCAGGGGATCTTCCCAACCCAGGGATCGAATCCGGGTCTTCCACATTACAGGCAGATTCCTTACCATCTAAGCCACCAGGGAATCCCTTAAATTACATATAACTTTACCTAAATCTGTGATCCTTTGCTTTCTGTGTAATTCTACTGTCTTGTCCTGTGTAAGTCCAGATGTGAGAGTCAGTATGTCGCTTGCTGACTCAATAAAGACCATTCATACCAAGTGTCTGAGAATTTAATCATTTAATTGAAAATTTGGGATTCTAACAAAGAGTCATGTTATTAAGGACTAAGATCACAATTACTTTCTTTCTTCATCCTTCATCACTCTTCTGTGTCTCTGACTCCATCTCTCTATCTTTCTCCCATACCTTCCTTCTCAAAAATAAAGAAAATAATCTTTCTTTATTTCATACATTTTTTGTAGTCTGACCTCACCTTCTATACAGACTTTTTTTATACTCTAAAAGGTGAAAGGTGAAGTCACTCAGTCGTGTCTGACTCTTTGCAACCCCATGGACTGTAGCCTACCAGGCTCCTCCATCCATGGGATTTTCCAGGCTGCCGTTTCTTTCTCCATTATACTCTAAACAACTTAGCAAATGTATTCTTTCTTTTGCAATGTTGTGCTTGCCCAGTAGAAATCTTACTGAATAAAATCTTCTTCAACTTATTACCTAACAGTAATTTTTAAAGTGCCCACAGCGATCTAGGGAATGTAGTAGACAGCACTTCTACAGTGGTGAACGGGCAGATAAAATTTTTGCCTTCTTGGAGTTTCTAATTTAGTATGTCATCCAAACAACCACGCATGGTTACAGATCGCTTGGTCTGGATCCCTCGTTGGATTTGATGTCATTCCTATGGCTACCATAGCATCCAGTACATACTTCTATTCCTACAGGTAACCATGAATTATTATAATTGGTTATTTGTGGGTTAACCTCTACTAGTCTGTAAGCTCAAAGGAAGGATGATGTCTATTTCACTTTGCAATTCTCAGAGTTGAGTGTTGCACCTATATATATGTATAATGCTATACTTAATAAGTATTTAATAAATATTTGGGTTTGTAGGAACTAATCATTTATATTTTCAGATTAATTTCATTGTTTTAGTGAACCATAGTGCATTTTCATTACCATAATTTTACTATTAAATAAGAAATCCAGTGAACACTGCCTTAAACCTATGTACAAATATTAAACAAGGAACAGATGCTCAGGGAATACGTTATTCTTAATTTCTAATGTAAGTGAATTTTCACATTATTTTATTCATTTAAATAAGATTTATATTGGATTCGTAGTCCCCAAGTAGTATTTTTAGTGCTTTCCAGATGAAAGAATCCTTCTGTCCTCTCATATCCCTTTTTTTTTTTTCAGAGTTTGGGATTTAGGAAGTCTTTATGAGAATAAAGAAACACTCATGGCTTCCATTGTTCCATAATGTAAGAATTTAGAAGGAATTCTGCCATGCTCTGCAGGCAATGCTGATTGAGGACTATAGCTCAGCTTTCCGTGAGTTTCCAAACTCGAAGGGCTAATTCAATAAGAATCACTGTAATAGGAAGAAAATTGCATGCTAAAGTGTTCCAGGAGATGATGAAATCTCTTATCTTATTAATTTGGCAGTGCTGAGTTCCTCTTACGTAGAATGTAATTTCCTCTCTAAAAGAAAATGAGGCATCTGTTCCTACTCAGAACCAAATGGAGAATTCTTCATTCACCTCAGCAAGTCAGGGCTGTTCAGTGCTCACACTGTACTTCCTGCTCAGGATGTTTTATTCATATAAACCACTTAGTGCAGCTAGTGGTTCACATTATTTGTTGGAATAGTAAGCATTTGCCATTTCTCAAGTTCATTAAAAAAACTTTGATGAAAATGTATATATTTAAAACATATATACATGGAATTCTTTCAGTCAAAAGTTTTTTGAAAAAGTGTCACATATATCAGGTGTATCTATGTTTTTTTTTTTTTTGGCTCCCAAACTTTTCAGCATTTTGTAGTTACCACAAAGACATTGCAGTCTTCTGAGTCTTGATGAAGCTAAAGATATATTTATAAAATCACAGTCCAATTTTCTAATCCAGCATTTACAATAGACAAGCACTGATTATTTATTTTTCCTCCCTCTCCTTTTAGAAAACTCTTGCTCAGAAATAAAACTTTTGCTTCCCTAACTAGATAAAACTAAACAAATTCCCAACAATGTACTCACTTATTGAAACTGAGATTCCTATTCTTCATATGTGTCAAACAGCATATTTCTTTCTTTCCTTTGTCTATTTTTCTGATTTCTTGAATCATTGAGAAAACTTTCAAGTACTTTTGAGTTCACTGTTTTTAGAGTCTTGCATCAAAACAACATGTTTCTTACAGGGGAAGAATTTCTATGAGAGTATGCACCTCTTTCCATAACCATCTGGTTCGCAGATGAAAAATACAAGCACTAGAATTTTTTTTTCCCCCTAATGATCTGGGAAAGAGATTGGACCTAAAATTCTACCCTGATGATCCCTAATATAATAATCTTCATTACTGTGTCAGATTCTCCAGGAATTCAATTCTCCAGCTACCTGTTTTTTAAGGATGAAACATACCCTACCTATGACATTCCATTTGTAGGACATTTACCATGGTGCTGTAGTGTCTTCCTTCCATAGCCTAGCCACATCTTACTTCTTTTTCAAAGGTTGGTTTAAGGGTTGTTGTTTTTTTTTCTTGTGAAGTCTTTCCTATGTCTCTTTCATTGCCCAGAGTACTTGTTTTTGCACCAAATTATGGTGTATGTTGGTTTAAATCTTTCACTAGTGTTTGCTTCCTCAATCAGAGTGTAAATTGTTTGATAGCAAGATTCTTTTTGTTTTATTCTGTAAAGTGTAAGAGACAGTGTAAGAGACACAATGGATAGTCAAGACCTCATTGTTAAATAAATATTAATTAATGTTAGTTGAAGAAGCCTCCTTCTAATAACAGAATGCAGAAGAGACTATATTAGGAAGGGATTAAGTTAGGAAAAAAATTGTAATGTATAATATTAACCACAATTACAGGGCCGGGTCTAGCATTTACACAGGTGTCAACTCTGGGTGACCTTAGGTAAGAGGTCAGTGTGCTTTTCATCCAGTGGTGCAACCTTCTAGCTAAGGCTCATAACAAGACAAAGGGAGCTTGGAATTAATTTCAGCTCCCATTGGGCCCCTCAGTTGGAGCTTTGTGAAGTGTTAAAAATGCAAATGATACACAGCAGCCCTCCAGATAGTGGCATGGATGATGCTTGGCAGTAGAGGAATTCGGTAGTTTAGGAAGTGCCTACACTGTGTGATTTACTCTGTGCCATGAAGCTAGAGCCTATGAACCCAGGACATTTTGTGAGTTACATGCCAGAAGAGAGTTGTGAGTAGTTGTGGCCGTTGTGAAAAAGATTTATTTAAGAAGGTAGGTTTTAAAATAGCTGTAGAAATATTTGAGATCGAAAAGGCCAGAGATAGGTAGGAAAGTAAGGGAGCAGTAGGTGAGGTTTGTAGGGTGTGAGCAACAGGGTGAAGAAAAGGACACAGTGCTGAAGGTGTAGATGCATTTGTTTCTGGGGTAGAGTGCAACCAAGGGCTATTGCTCAGATTCGACAAAGGTGACATGGTTGAGGAAGACAGTTTTTGAAGCTGCATTTAAAATAGGCTGCAGGGTAACAATAGTACAAAAAATTTGCAAGATGTCTATGGTATTGAAAGCAGAAAGAAAAGGGTGAAAGGATGTTGCTGAACCATGAAGGACGCCGGGATTCTTGGCCTCAAGAGAAGAATTCAATCTGGGGCCAGAGGCAAGGCTTGATCACTCAGAGCTTTTGTGTAATAGAATTATAGTAAAGTATAAAAGGGCTAGAGAAGCTTCTGACATAGACATCAGAAGTGGGCAGAAAGAGAACCCCCTTGCTAGTGTTAGCAGTGGAGTTATATACTTTTAAATTACTTATTATAGTGAATCAAAAGAACGTCTGGAGGTTGTAAAGACATTACTAGACCCACTCCCATAATTTACATTTTAAGATAACAGGATTAGCCAGAAGGTTTTTTTCTAGAAACTGTCTTCAAGCAGGATACATTATTGTTATATAATCCTCAGGAATGTAGAGGAAAAAAAAAGTTTGTCCTTTCTTCCTCCTTGAGAATTCCAGATCCCTCTCTCCTTGGGGACCCCTGGACTTCTTATCCACCTGCCTAGGAAGTGACTCTCTCAAGAGGAGTGATTAAGATAAAGTACAGAGAAAAATTTATGGTTGACTCTATGTGGGTAAAAAATCTGAGGATGTGTGCTCTGAAAGTTGAGGAGATGATAGAATGGATAGTAATGACTTAAATTATTATTCTATTTGGATATTCATGAATATAAAAATAATTATTATTGTTTTGAGAGTACTGATTATTGAATTCTTAATATGTGCACTCAATTATTAAGCACTCTTAAAGCAAAACAGTATTGAATTGGCATTCAAAAATATGATCTCCTCAGTATAGGCTTAAAGTATTCATTTTTAATAAAGGATCATTTGTTTTCCTTAATTGAAAATCTGCTTATAATTTTAATGGCATAAACTAGCTTCAAAAACTACTCACACTCTAAAATTCTGTGATCTTATGGCCACGTTTCCCAAAGAATAGAATATTGGTCTGTAATGATACACAGGATAATTTCAGGTAGCACACATTTTATACTTTGCAGTTATGAGTTTATATGTATGTTAGAAAAAAAATTGTATAGCTTATCAAATCTGAGGTTTGTTTAGAACTAAGTTTAAAAATTTAAAGCTTCAAAAATAGAAGAGTCAAATTAAATTTTAATAGAAAATACACAGAAATAATGGTATATAATATAAACAAGAACAGAAAATTTTTGATTATGGTGAACTAGTTGACTGTCAAAGGGGAAATACTAATCTATAGTTTACTTATTTCATAAATTTTAAGCATGTATCTCAAGAATAAGAATAAAAGGAAATCAGGAGCAATTATAAATCTTTAGCCGGGAGGAGGGCATGGCAATCTGCTCCAGTATTCTTGCCTGGAGAATCCCCATCGACAGAGGAGCCTGATGGGCTATAGTCCATAGGGTTGCAAAGAATCAGATAGACTGCATGACTAAGCACAGCATAACACATAAATGTTTAGACATATTTAGTTGAAGAGAAAACTTGTAATAGAAAGAATTTTACTATTTTAAGGAAATTTTTGGCTTAAAGTTATTTTCATTGTAAAACAATCATCTTCCAATTAAAAAAATAAAGTTATTTTCAAACACCAAAACATTTAAAATAGTTCTAATTTAAATCTTTTGGAATAGTTTGTATATATTCCAATTGTAGACTGTCATCTCTATGCAAAGTTTTTAATATTTACATAAATTAGGGGAAAATTTAGCTGTCACATATCAAATTTATATAATATTAGCATAAACCATAAGAGATTCCAGAAAAATTTGATAGTATCCATAAAACATCTCAATTTTTTCCTTACTATCACAAAGCTTAATTTTTGGTCTTTAGTCTTTGACATAAACATCATTATGAAATTAAGCAAGTGAAATCTACTGCACAACTGTATTTCTTCACATTTAGAAGATATGGCTTCACTACTAAGCTCTATAATCTCTTTGATCCAAGTAACTGACCACTTGACTTTGTCTACAGGTCAGCATTTACCTTAAGAATCCAGAGGAAATTTAGCAGTGAATTTGTTCCCTCTTTCTCTTGCAGCACTGATAAATTTCAAGAATCCTGGGGAAAGTTGAGAGATGAGAGTATGCAAACTATAAAGGTTGCTTTAACCGTATAGCCCAAGTGACTATGTGAACTTATTTTATTTATTGTGTGAGAGGAGATATTTAACCAGAGCCATAAATAAATCATCCTAGACAGTTGGACATTCTACTGTATATCAGTGACATAGTTGTTGGCTAAAGTAATAGAAAAAACACACCTTCTGCAGTCACATAAATAAGCCTTTGAAAACTGACTCTTTAGTACTTTGGGGAAATCATTTGCCTCTGTGAGTCCCAGTCCCTTTATCTGTAAAATGGGGAAATAGGAAAATAATTTCTATCTCAAATAGTTGTGAACATTTATCAAATAACATCTGAAAACTGCGTTGAAAAAAGTAAACAGTTAATAAGTAATTTTTATGATTACTGATGACCTTGATCATCTAAATTAAGCAATATCTTCACTGTTCTGTTGCACACTAGAGTTCCACACTAAACCATCTGCAATCTTTAGCTCGTGTTACTCATCTCCCATGTCTGCCTGCCAATCTTGTTTTAATTCTTAGACTGTTACACTTTCAGCATATCTCTATGGTAAGGAATACATCTGACTGTATTATAGTTCTTTTCAATAAAACAATAATGATTTATTATTAAAATATTTTTCAATATCAAATGGGCCAAGTATGCTTTTTAGTACTTTTTAGAATAGGATATTTGAATCTTTATTCATTAACAAGTAATATTTTTGTAGTGATTAGTAGAGTGCAGTACCTTCCTTCACACAACTTATCTCACTCAATTTGAGGTAAGCATTATTAAGCCTGTTTTTTGAATTGGAAGAATTAAGACTTAGAAAAATAATTTACTGAAGGTGTCCCTGTTGGTATTTTCTAGAGCTGGATCTTTAGATGTTAGAAATGATTTTTCCTAGTATACATTAAAACTCTACAATGGGAAATAATATGTAATAAAAACAAGGGGAAAGGGAGTATGAATATTTAAAGCTCTGACACTATAGCATTATGCATTTTAAGCAAAGATAAACTTCCCCATTCTTTCCCTTCCTTTTTGTATACATGTACAGTGGCTCAGATGGAAAAGAATCCTTCTGCAGTGCAGGAGACTTGAGTTTGATCCCTAGGTCTGGAAGATCCCATGGAGAAGGGAATGGCTACCCACTCTAGTATTCTTGCCTGGGAAATTCCATGGACAGAGGAACCTGGTGGGCTACAGTCCATGGGGTTGCAAAGAGATGGACTTGACTGAAGGACTAAGCACACACACATACAGTTTCTGCATCCTTATCACCATGGACAGAGGAGCCTGGCGGGCTACAGTGCAAGGAGTCACAGAGAGTCACACATGACTGGGCAGTTAGGCACATGCACACACATAGAATTTCTGTGTACTTATCATTAGCTTTGTTGAATTTCAGTGGTATCTCTGTGTTTAGCTATCTGTTCTACAAACACTTTTGTTTATTCTAAAAGCAATCTATACTTCATAATAATGTGCCAAATGTGTCTCCAGGCTTAAACTCTATTGATGTTCAGAATAGTCCTCTAAGCTGTTCCACAGAAGAAATAAAAGAAGATGAAGGCAACTTGGCCCTCAGGAAAGAGCTCTAGAGTGGAACTCAGAAGACTGTGTTCCTCTTTGACAGCTTGGGCATGATTTTTGTGTTTTAACGATCTGGAAGATTTTTGTGTTGCTCTTTGTTCTATATGGTTCTCTAAGTCAATGATCCCTACCTGAATTTCACAGGCTGAATGGGCCGGCATATATGTTTTGTTTGGACCACATGGTGTTTTTTTTTTTTTTTTTACACTCTTTGAATTATAAAACTACCATTTGAAAATTGAGAGATGTCACACACAAGTGTTGATTTCCAGAGTCGCTTTAAAATTTATCATGTCTGAGAAACTGTGGCCTCATGTTGTTCATGTATTAAACACCTTACATCGAATCGTGGTTGAAACCTTGGTGAGGACTGCACGCTTGGACACTGAGGAGCCAGTTCAGGTTTCACTCCACATGCAGTGTTTTTTCACAGTCTTGAACCTGTGACTAGCACATTGGGAAAAAAAAAGGTTGCCTATGACATATGCTTTTTAAGTAAAATGAGAGAAAACACATTTCTCAATGCAAGTGAGAAATATCCCTATTTGCTTGACCTGCAAAGTGTCACTGCATCAAAATAATACCACTTAAAATCCTAATGCAAAATAAGCCCTGTCCACTAAACTTGTAGGTTTGCCCTAATCCTTGGTTTTCCATTGAGGATCAGAACAAAATGTCTTCCTTCCTGCCACTTCTATAAAATGACTTCATAAAGTATTATGACCTAACACAGAGTTTGGATTTTTGTGTGGCTTTAAGGTATATACTGTTATTATATGGCCAGGTTTTAAATCTTTAGAAGACATCTCTAATGTCATATTTTTCGTGACAATTTTTGTAAATCTTGAACATGTTATTTTGTGTAAATGGCTAATGAAAATAATGTACTCAATATCCATAAACTACATTTACTGCTATATTTAAAGCACTATATTTGTATTTTTTGGTTGCAAAGATCAGC
>SJYQ01000124.1:41107-52989 GCA_006410935.1 Redunca redunca | reverse complement strand
GCCTAGTTAGTTTTATTCAGAAAAGAAATGAATAAAGACAACATTCATTAATTGTAGAGTATAGATTTCCGGTATGCTAAATATAGAGAATATGGATTTAGTATTATATTTGGCATTTATCTTCTGTTTTTAAAGTGACAAGCATTATGTCAAACTAGAAAGTTTGAGCAATTAACAGTTAAAATGAAATAAAGCCAGGATTATAAACAGCTGGAAGTGAAACAAGCTTATAATTTATTATGTTTTACTGATTGAACTAAATTAGATATATTTGGCAAGACAATGGACTTATGGCAGGAACAACGACAACAAAAAGATTATAATTACCTGGAAAAGGCAGGGAGGATTTAAATAAAGTTTTAAGTATAAATATAAGTATGTTTTTCAGTCGCAAGTTGTGTCCAAATCTTTTGCGATCCCATGCACTAGGGCCTGTCAGGTTCCTCTGTCCATGTGCTCTTCCAGGCAAGAATATTGGAGCATGTTGCTACCCCCTTCTCCAGGAGATCTTCCTAACCCAGTGATTGACCTGCATCTCCTGTATTGGCAACTGGATTCTTTACCCCTGAGCCAAAAGTTCAGTTCAGTTCAGTTGCTCAGTCATGTCTGACTCTTTGCGACCGCATGAACTGCAGCATGCCAGGCCTCCCTGTCCATCACCAACTCCCAGAGTCCACCCAAACCCATGTCCATTGAGTTGATGATGCCCTCCAACCATCTCATCCTCTGTTCATCCCCTTCTCCTCCTGCCCTCATTCTTTTCCAGCATCAGGGTCTTTTCCAGTGAGTCAGCTCTTTGCATCAGGAAGTATTGGAGTTTCAGCTTCAACATCAGTCCTTCCAATGAACACTCAGGGCTGATCTCCTTTAGGATGGACTGGTTGGATCTCCTTGCAGTCCAAGGGACTCTCAAGAGTCTTCTCCAACACCACAGATCAAAAGCATCAATTCTTCTATGCTCAGCTTTCTTTATAGTCCAACTCTCATGTCCATATGTGACCACTGGAAAAACCATAGCTCTGACTAGATGAACCTTTGTTGGCAAAGTAATGTCTCTGCTTTTAATATGCTGTCTAGGTTGGTCATTACTTTCCTTCCAAGGAGTAAGTATCTTTTAATAGCAACAAAGTATGCCCACGAAAATAAGTATAGTATAAAACGAAATTTAAAAGTATATAAAATAAATCAGGTTTAGCAATTTGACCACCTCTCTTCCCCAGTGTCATTGAGTAACTGTCAGTATCATAAATTTTACCATGTTTTTGCATGATTGTCTGTATATAAATTAAGAAAACAGATTTTTATCCTGTTTATGCATATATAATATTAGGTGTATATATTTGTATTTATGAAAAATTACAGCTGCCTAATGAGTCTAAATAACCATTTATATAAAATAAAATATCTCTAAACACAATACAAATAGCTGTTAAAAGAAGAGAAGTGAAAAGCAAAGGAGAAAAGGAAAGATATACCCATCTGAATGCAGAGTTCCAAAGAATATCAAGGAGAGATAAGAAAGCCTTCCTCAATGATCAGGGCAAAGAAATAGAGGAAAACAATAGATTGGGAAAGACTAGAGATCTCTTCAAGAAAATGAGAGATACCAAGGGAACATTTCATGCAAAGATGGACTCGATAAAGGACAGAAATGGTCTGGACCTAACAGAAGCAGAAGATATTAAGAAGAGGTGGCAAGAATACACAGAAGAACTATACAAAAAAGACCTTTATGACTCAGATAATCACGATGTTGTGATCACTCACCTAGAGCCAAACATCCTGGAATGTGAAGTCAAGTGGGCCTTAGGAAACATCACTACGAACAAAGCAAGTGGAGGTAGGTGATGGAATTCCAGTTGAGCTATTTCAAATCATAAAAGATGATACCGTGAAAGTGCTGCACTCACTATGTCAGCAAATTTGGAAAACTCAGCAGTGGCCACAGGACTGGAAAAGGTCAGTTTTCATTCCAGTCCCAAAGAATGCTCAAGCTACCGTACAATTATACTCATCCCACACGCTAGTAAAGTAAAGCTCAAAATCCTCCAAGCCAGGCTTAGCAATTCGTGAACCATGAACTTCCAGATGTTCAAGCTGGTTTTAGAAAAGGCAGAGGAACCAGAGATCAAATTACCAACATCTATTGGATCATCGAACAAGCAAGAGAATTCCAGAAAAACATCTATTTCTGCTTTATTGACTATGCCAAAGCCCTTGACTGTGTGGATCACAATAAACTGTGGAAAATTCTGAAAGAGATGGGAATTCCAGACCACTTGACCTGCCTCTTGAGAAATCTGTATGCAGGTCAGGAAGTAACGGTTAGAACTGGACATGGAACAATAGACTGTTTCCAAATAGGAAAAGGAGTATGTCAAGGCTGTATATTGTCACTCTGCTTATATACAGAGTACGTCATGAGAAACGCTGGGCTAGATGAAGCACATGCTGCAATAAAGTTTGCTGGGAGAAATATCAATAACCTCAGATATGCAGATGACACCACCCTTATGGCAGAAAGTGAAGAAGAACTAAAGAGCCTCTTGATGGAAGTGAAACAGGAGAGTGAAAAAGTTGGCTTCAAGCTCAACATTCAGAAAACTAAGATCATGGCATCCGGTCCCATCACTTTATGGCAAATAAATGTGGAAACAGTGGAAACAGTGGCTGACTTTTTTGGAGGGGGGCTCCAAAGTCACTGCAGATGGTGACTGCAGCTATGAAATTAAAAGACGCTTACTCCTTGGAAGGAAAGTTATGACCAACCTAGACAGAATATTAGAGCAAAGGCATTACTTTGCCAACAAAAGTCCAGCTAGTCAGAGCTATGGTTTTTCTAGTAGTCATGTATGGATGCGAGAGTTGGACTATAAAGAAAGCTGAGCATAGAAGAACTGATGCTTTNATGGCATCCGGTCCCATCACTTTATGGCAAATAAATGTGGAAACAGTGGAAACAGTGGCTGACTTTTTTGGAGGGGGGCTCCAAAGTCACTGCAGATGGTGACTGCAGCTATGAAATTAAAAGACGCTTACTCCTTGGAAGGAAAGTTATGACCAACCTAGACAGAATATTAGAGCAAAGGCATTACTTTGCCAACAAAAGTCCAGCTAGTCAGAGCTATGGTTTTTCCAGTAGTCATGTATGGATGTGAGAGTTGGACTATAAAGAAAGCTGAGCATAGAAGAACTGATGCTTTTGACCTGTGGTGTTGGAGAAGACTCTTGAGAGTCCCTTGGACTGCAAGGATATTCAACCAGTCCATCCTAAAGGAGATCAGCCCTGAGTGTTCATTGGAAGGACTGATGTTGAAGCTGAAACTCTAATACTTTGGCCACCTAATGTGAAGAGCTGACTCATTGGAAAAGACTCTGATGCTGGGAAAGATTGAGGGCAGGAGAAGGGAATGACAGAGAATGAGATGGTTGGATGACATCACTTTCTCAATGGACATGAGTTTGAATAGACTCCTGAAGTTGGTGATAGACAGGGAGGCCTGGCATGCTTCAGTTCATGGGGTCACAAAGAATTGGACACAACTGAGCAACTGAACTGAACTGACAGAAACACAGTACACAGTATGAAACTATGTTTTATGTGTGTGTGTGTGTGTGTGTGTGTGTATAAGTATATATACACATGCTGCTGGTAAGTTGCTTCAGTCGTGTCCGACTCTGTGCAACCCCATGGACAGAAGCCCACCAGGTTCCCGCGTCCCTGGGATTCTCCAGGCAAGAACACTGGAGTCAGTTGCCATTTCCTTCTCCAATGCATGAAAGTGAAAAGCGAAAGTGAAAGTGAAGTCGTGTCTGACTCTTAGCAACTCCATGGACTGCAGCCCACCAGGCTCCTCCATCCATGGGATTTTCCAGGCAAGAGTACCTGAGTGGGGTGCCATTGCCTTCTCCCATATATACACATATAATGATATATATGACATAGGGATTTTACTAGATATTTTTACATGAATGTGAAAGTGTTGGTCACTCAATTGTGTCTTACTCTTTGTGACTCCATAGAGTGTAGCCTTCCAGGCTCCTCTGTCTCAAAATTCTCCAGCAAGAATACCTGAGTGGGTAGCCATTTTTTCCCCAGGGATCTTCTCTACTCAGGGATCAAACCTGGGTCTCTTGCATTATAGACAGATTCTCTACTATCTGAGCCACCAGGAAAGCCCTATTTTTAGCCGAAAGTGAAAAGTGAAAGTGAAGTTGCTCAGTCATGTCCGACTCTTTGTGACCCCATGGACTGTGGCCTACCAGGCTCCTCCGTCCATGGGATTTTCCAGGCAAGAATAAATACTGAGAAGGTTGCTATTTTCCTTCTCCAGAAGATCTTCCCAACCCAGGGATTGAACCCAGGTCTCCCGCATTGTAGGCAGCCACTTTACCATCTGAGCTACCAGTGAAGTCTATTTTTACATACATAATAGTAATACTTCCATTAGAAGATGCTGCTGAATTCAATGGAAACTTCTGGTTTGCAGAACAAGGTGTTGGTTTTTCATGTTCCAATTAATTTCTTATGAAATTATACTGCATAAGTTAACATTTAGAGAAATAAATCTGATGACTGTAGATTGAGTAACCATCAGAATTCTGGCCTTTCAGTGCTGAGAAGCCAGAGCTCGAGTCATGACCCTATCTCAGGAGGTGTCATGCTACCAATCATTCTGTACTAATATCCGAGTACATCCCATCCAGAAAATGAATGTGGCTGATAAAAAAATGTCTGATTAAATAAATCTTGTTTCTATGCTGATTTTTCATTCTTCATAAAAAAGATAAAACCAACTATTCAGTCTGGTTTCAAATTTATCACTTCTGTCACTTCTGAGGTGTGCGAATCTTGGTAATGGGGCAAGTTGTTTAATTACTATGAGCTACTATCAGTTACCTACTGGGGGTGAAAGTATGTTTAGGATTAAATGAGATCAAGAGTATAAAACAGTTTGGATAGTCCTTAGCACATATTGAGTATTCAATAAATATAAGCTCCTATCACTAATTCTAGTGCTACATTACTGTGACTATCATTTTAAATAAAGTCCTTTGAAACTGAATTGTCTTTTATTTTAATAACTCTTAGAAAATCAAAAAAAAAGATTAGCGTCAAAATGCTGAGCCACCAGTTCTTTGTCATTAATCCAGAAATTTCCTAAGTGTGTGTAAGTATGGCCATAGTGTTTGCCATTGTTGGAAGCTGCAACAATTGAAATATTTTGGCCTGCAGATTATTATGAACAATAAATTTCCAAGTGCAATACTGCCTTGGGTTTCCCAGTTCACTGTTTGTCACCAATATTTATGACATGGAAGAGTAGAATTTGTTAGAAATCATTGTAGGACTTTATTTACAAGACTAGGTAGTGTTTCTCTTACCAGGTACCCTGCAGCTTCATGGAGAATTGAAAATACTTGGATGCTGTTCAGAACACCTTGTGTGGCAATGTTTTGTCCAAAAATATCTTCTTAATAAATTACATATTGCATATTATTATCCAAGTTTGAGGAGAAAATAGTTTCTAAAGGGGTTGAGATAATACTCTAGAAATGTATGACTGTGGTAGGTTCTGTTTTTACCAAACAGGTGATTTGAATTAGAAATTATTTTTAAATTAAGCTAGTACTTGACTATTTGACTTCAGCCATAAAGGTAAGTGGAAATGGAAAATAGAAATAAGAGAACAAAAATAAAAATTACTTTATTATATACAATTATATGTATATTCCAGCTAACCCTAGATTGTGGAGCTGAAGATATGTTCTAAGGGCAAAGTGACTTTTCAAAACTTTGAAACTAATGTTTCTTATAACTTCTCAGATTGTACTAATTTCATGTGGTTGATGAGGCATGTAGGAGTTAGTGTTTTTACTAATAATGGAATAATTGGGACTAGGGAAATTTCATTTTATGAATCTTAAAACTGATTATCCACACCACTTCCTTCTTTATAGACAGGCTTAAGACATATAAATGGAGCTTTTGCATTGCCATTTATTATATAGTTTGCCTCACTTTCCTGAAACTTGCCCTTCATTTCTTGGTATTTGGCCACTCCCAAATTCTAAAAAGGATGATTTTATATAGTTTTTTTTTTTTAAACTCTGTGATTTCTCGAATTTAAATTTGCTTTCTGCAAAAGTGTTGAAAATGATGCACTCCAGCACATTCTAGCAAGTTTTGGAGAGATTATTATGTTTCTTTGTCAACTATTTTGACAGAATAATTTTCGATCTCAAGATTTAACTACTATCAACTCTGTAAAGACTAGTGGCTGGTGAGAGAATAAGTTCTAAGTGAGTGACTTTTGGAACAGAATGAAGGGCTAGAAGTATTTATAGCTCTCAGGTCAGTATGCAGAGAAAGTCAGATGTAGGAATCTTCTTGACACCAAAGAACATGATGAGCATATCATTTTCAGTGTTTGCTTCTGTTTTTATTAGTCAAAGAAGAGCTTTCAGAAATGGTGAGCCGAGTCTACATGGCTGTGTCCTCACTAGACTGTAAGCTCTAAGGACAGGGGAGTGATTTCCTGTGCATCCCCTCAGCCTCTTATTCAGAAACAGACACCTAAACGACAAATCAGTCAATCCACTCTTGGAGGCAGGACAAACTGCTCCTGAAAATCCTGTCTTGTAAGAAACATAATTTCTGAACTCCTCTGGCTCTGTCACCAATCTTTGGCTTCCCCTGGCCTCTCTAGTTTCTTTCCCTTTTTCTCTCCTCTGTCCTTAGGCTGAACCCTCCTCAGTTCATACTAGGACCAGAATAATGACCTGGTTTGCTGCCTGGAATCTCTCTCTCCTCTGTGATTCTCCCTGTTTACAAGCTCAGAAGATTCAATCTTCTTCCTTTCATTTTTCTGCTCAATTAAGGAAAGGACTTCAGTGCTGTTACATCATCATCAATCAAGTTAAATAAAACACTGTTAGTTGGTGTTCAGGATCTCTATGATGGGAAGTAACTGGCACTTTCTGGCATTTCTTCCACTTGTTCCCTATATAAGAATATTCAGCATCAGGCAAACCAAATTCTGCAATGCTCCTTAAGCATTTCCCATCTTTAACCCCTGATCTCTGAGTAATTGCTTGAGTATCTCCCCGTTTGTTGCTTCTGAAACTCCTAATAGGCATTTATGGGCAGTAATTACCTAATTGTTTTATTGAGTTTTGACAATAAATTAGATAGGGGTTATTATACATATTTTTTTGCTATATATTATGATTTGGCTAGTTGAATTTTGTTTTTTGCTTTTAATTCTATTATGCTTAAAAAATTCATAGCTTGGGCTTGAATAAAAGTACAGTCATATTAGAAAGTCAGGATAGTTTTTACTTTAAATTTGAAGCCAGGGCTAAAACAATTTATACAACTTCCTTGAGTGTGCAAAATTCATCTTATCTGATTAACAATTTTTTTTTAATTTAAAAAGATACATCTAATCAAGATTATAACTCTTCCTAAAACATGATCTTTTTTCCTTGGATTTTTTGAAGTTGTCTGTACCAAAATGATGCTGTTATTCTGGAATGTTGATGTGGTAGGAAACTTCTACTTATGTCTCTAAAAAGTAGGCCATGATTACATATCATAAAAATAGATGTAAAACGTGGCTATTCTGGCTTCTTGAGGTCAAAGAAGCTTACCATGAACATGTTTAATCACATGTCCGTATGTCTCAATGACTTAACCTTTCAAATAAGAGGCATTTTATACAAGACAAGCAAAATATGAACCTCAGTGTGTGAATTATAGATATCTTACAATAAAAATCTAATATCCTCTGAGTTAACCCAAATTTAACATCCATATTTTATTTTATCAGTTATAGTACATAAGATTATTTTGTTCAAAATGTAAATATTATGTTTAAAATTCAAATAGTATTATGAGAAATATGATTAACATACACAGTCTCTCCCTTTCCCTTCTAATTTGTTTTGCCAAGTACAAGAGGTGAATTTAGCTAAAATTTTTACATATATATGAAGAAATTCTCTTGGAGAGACTGTAAAACTAACTGAATCATAATTTTCGTTCTTTTCAACAATTCATTTTTAAATTCAAGTTTCACCTTTTAGAGCTGAAGAGAGTATCACCAGTGTATTCTTCTGAAGCCCAGTTGCATCAAGAAGTACCATACATTTTTTCATCCTCCAGGTACAGACAGCCTGAGCATCATATTAGTGAGCTCAAAGCCTAATTTACTAATGTTTCTGCTCAACTGAAGTCTACCTGCTTGTGACACACACATCACATGCCTTTCTCTATGAACTAAGCAGAGTGCCTAGAGCTGCCTTCAGTATCCAGCAGCAGTTCAAACCCAACCTTTGACTCAAATCTTTTGTCCAGTGAAGTGTCTTAAGACTGTCCATTTTGATGCTTTAAGGCGATCTAATTCATTAAACTTTTTTTTCAGCTGAGAACTCTTTAAGCAAAAGTTAAATTTCCTCTGTAAATGACTGTCATATTTTCATGAAATTTTTGAAATGGTATGAACAACTTAAGGGCGAAACAGAATTCTTAAAATGCTTTGTATTCTATATGCTGTTAACTAACATTTGCAAAATGCCCCATTATATGAGCTTTCAATACACTTAACCGTCAAAGTCATCTCTTATAACCCAAGAATCAACTTGAAATCACCGTTCATTATTACAATTTTTGAAGATGACATTTCTCCTAATAAGAATGGTCATTTTAAAATACTATGTTATTTCCTTTAGATCTCTGTTCACACTCTATCTGTGACATCATCCCTGATTATTCAAAAATTTCCTGCATTTCTCTCCCCATTCAGTTCTTTTCTCTTCTAGCATTCTCTGCCTCTTCCTTGCTACAGTTTTCTTTGCTCATCACTGTTAGACAGATCATGTGATAATGTAGTTAATTTGCTTATCTTCTCTTTCCTTTCATTAGTTTGTAAGGTCTTTGAGGAAGAGATCTTTTTATATTCTGTCCATACTTACTTCCCTAATACTGGTATGGTGCCAGTACAGAGCAGTACTCAATATATATGTATTGAATGAATGACAAAGAAATCTATTGAGCTTTTTGGGACTTTAAATCCAGACTCACAGTTCACAGTTACTGTGCTAAATGTAAGATTGTAGACTGGTTTATCTTCTGAATATTTCTTCATCACATCCCTTTATGAGAAATGAAATATATGTATGAAATCTTTTCTGGGCCAAAGTGGCTATTTAAATATGGCAGCAATCCTCTGGTTTCATTTCTTCCTTTCCTTTTAGTTTACCACACAGCTATAATGAACACCAGGTCTCAGGTCGTCTGGTAGATGTCAATGGTTCAGCTGTGAACAGAACAGAGTTACCTTGCCTCCATGGAGAGTTTAGTCTGGGAGGTATTAAAGCAAAAATTAGGGTTGAATATGATGAACTTTTTATAGAAGTATCTTTTTAAATGAATCACATATTAGGTGCTCAATAAATGTTAAATGAGTGAGTAAATGATTTTTTTAAAATTCTCAATCAAAATTTACTCTTTTCACTTATTAGTGAAAAGCAAACTTTTTTTTTTCATAGAATCTCCTCTCATGATATCTCTGTGATTAACAAGATTTGTATTAATTGTCCAAAAGTACACACATGAATTCTACCTACAAATATTGTCATCTTTCCATGAATTACTTAAGGAAGGAGAATTATCATGCAAAGCCAGGTGAGAAGTAAAATTATTCAGACATGGGTTGTCCATCACTGTATTACCAGGGTCCAGGGAAATGCTTGACACAGAGAATATAGAAAATGCATTTTTGTCAAATTGAACTGAAGAAATATAAGGAAGGAAAAGTATTTTAATTCTGTGGCCAAAAAGTTGTCTAGATATCACAATTGAGATGTCTTACTTTAGTTTAAACTGTTCATTTCTTTCATATTTCTTTGCTTCAGTGGCAGTTATGGTCATAAAACTCAAAACTACTTTAGACAGGATCATTAAAAGAATTTAAAATAGCTAAAGCTTTCATACCACATGGAGGCATGAACTTTATATCACTATAAACCTCCTAGCATACTATGTTGCATAATATGTCTATTTAGTAAATGGCTAAATTATAATCCAACCTCTTTTCCTATGTTCTTGCATATATTAAGTTTGAATGATTGCACACAATACAGTTAAGTCATTCTTTGATTCCTAACTTGAAAATAATTTCTTAGGCTATAAACTTTGTCTGTTTGGAGATTAAGTAGGTGATTTCCTTGGAGAAGGAAATGGCAACCTACTCCAGTATTCTTGCCTGGAGAATCCTGTGGACAGAGGAGTCTAGTGGGCTGCTGTCCATAGGGTCTCACAGAGTTGGACACGACTGAAGTGACTTAGCATGCATGCCTGCATTGGAGAAGGAAATGGCAACCCACTCCAGTGTTCTTGCCTGGAGAAGCCCAGGGACAGAGGAGCCTGGTGGGCTGCCATCTATGGGGTCACACAGAGTCGGACATGACTGAAGTGACTTAGCAGCAGCAGCAGCAACAGGTGATTTCCTAATAGTTTTTGAATGCAAAAGAGAGAAGAGGGTTTTAAAAGACAGCAACAGAAATGATATTCATCATAGACCCTACAGTTTCATTTACACTGTTTTTCTCTATGTTCTCTTGGGTACTTGAGGAATGTTTCAGAATCATCTCTCAAAAGGAACTAAAAATCATTCTTCAATCATTTAACATATTTCATATCCAAAATATGGATTTTCAGATTTCTTTAACAATTCTTTATGGGCTGTACCCTTTTTGCTAAAACATAAGGGACTTCCCATGCCAATTTATAAAGGCACAGAAAATTGGCTGAAGGTACAGCTGACAGCCTTCCAGCTTTACAAACACTAGCATATGTTTTCTATAAGTTAGTTGTTATTTTTTCTTGTTAAATTCTCCATGTAATGTTTTCCTTGAGATTTTTCTTTTGGTATGAAATCTGCCCAGTGATACGACTCACTAGTGGACCATAAAAACCCAACTGGATTCTCAAGGAACTTTGCAAGTTCTTACATTCACACCAGAGTCTCATTGTACTGATTGACATTGGACATTCTTCTAGTGAGATTTGTGACTGAAATACCAGAGTCATGATTATTAAAGCAACTTAAACTTCAAGGTGTTTATACCTTAAAAGGATGATTATTGAGTGAGATTTCAGCTTTGTGGTCATTCTTCATAGTAAATCCTCTATGGGGGGGAATGCTATGTAGCTTTTATCTGTGTTTTTATAATGAAGGGGCAGAAAACATATTCTTTACTAACTTGTCCATAAGGAAGGAGGGGTCCTAAATGGGCAGGACTGCACTGAGCAACAATAGTTTTTCTATTGTTTCTTCCACTTAAAGAACATGGTACATCATTGGAAATGCTTGTGATGACACTACTATGCTGTGCTTAGTTGCTCGGTCATGTCCGACTCTTTGTGACCTCTTGGGCTGTAGCCCGCCAGGCTCCTCTGTCCATGGGGATTCTCCAAGCAATAATACTGGAGTGGGTAGCCATGCCCTCCTCCAGGGGATCTTACTGACTCAGGAATTGAACTGGGGTCTCCTGCATTGCAGATGGATTCTTTACCAGCTGAGCTATCAGGGAAGCTCATTGTGATGACAGCAGTATCCCAAATCTGGCATTAAAATACAGAGAAGCATTTACAAAAATAGAGATTTCCAGTTGCAAAACAAAACTGGAATCATAAGAGGTAGACTCTAGGAACTGGTATTTCAAAAAAATTTGTTTGAGTAGATTCTACTGTATCAACTTAAAGCCAAGGCTGAAATTAAATTTGAGGCATTTACAGCACTTAAAATCACAAAAATGTATAGTTTTTATAGGAATGATTTTGGGCGAAATCTTTGAAGAAAGAAATGAAAAATCAT
>SJYQ01000124.1:29959-40479 GCA_006410935.1 Redunca redunca | reverse complement strand
TCTAGGAACTGGTATTTCAAAAAAATTTGTTTGAGTAGATTCTACTGTATCAACTTAAAGCCAAGGCTGAAATTAAATTTGAGGCATTTACAGCACTTAAAATCACAAAAATATATAGTTTTTATAGGAATGATTTTGGGCAAAATCTTTGAAGAAAGAAATGAAAAATCATGAACTGTGGACATAAAAATAACCCGAAACTTTAAATGGCTCTGAAAGATGACACTGGGGTTTGCCTCCCAACCCTGTAGGCTCAATACCACTTACTTTTTAAAGACATAAGCAGCAAGTTATGGGTCATATTGGCTGAAATCACAAAATATACTGTGACAACTTTAAAAGCCTCTTGTCAAAATCCCATATAATTAACTGTGATTACATTGAATGCTGGTCTATTGCTGTGGGCAGGTAGCTCAAGTGTTGTGGCATTAACTGTGCTCTGTTTAGTGGCATCCAACTCTTTGCAACCCCCTGGACTGTAGCCTGCCAGGCTCTTCTGACCATGGAATTTTCCGTGCAAGAGCACTGGAGTGGGTCACCATTTCTTCCTTCAGGGGCTCTTCCTGATCCAGGGATCAAACCCACACCTCCTGCATTGGCAGCCAGGTTTCTTTTCTTTTCTTTTTTTTTTTTTACCAGTAAACCGCCTGGGAGGCCCTTAGCATTCTGTTTATTTCTATCAAGGTACTTATCATTATATACTTTAATTGCCTGATTATCTGCCTGTCTTCCTCATTGGGCTGTAGCTATTTGGAATTAGGATGGTATATTTTGTTTTGTTCAGCTCTAGTACCTGGTAGAGAAATGGCATGTAGTAGGTGCTTGATATTTGTTGGCAGGATAAAGACCATATTACCTCTCCGCATGGACTTAGCATTCCTTGGAGTGTTTCTGCGGATATTTCTTTGGAGACTCTAATTAGCTGTTTCATTGCCCAAAGCCCCTCTTTAGCACATTTAGTTGTATACGTTTCATTTAATTAAGTATGATCATTTTTGTCATTGCTGTTGGTTTGGAATGCATTTTTATTACAATGTTACTTCATAGGGGAAATAAGATTTGATTTACATTATTTTATTTACATATTCACTAAGACACGTAAGTTATTCCTCCTGAGTTTTAGGACTTTTTGATGTCTTAATATAACTGCCAAAGAGCTTATTTCCTCTTTCCTTTTAAGAAGGTCTGCAGAATGTTCCACTTGATGTGCTCTAAGTGTTATATCACTTTTCCTGAAATTCATCCTTGTTTGGCAACACGGAAAGAAATACAATTTTAGAAATGTTTTAAGGAAGAGAAATACTCTTTTGATTATTAAATAATTCCTAAGTATTAACAAAATTTTAAAATAGCAACTTGGTGTTAATGATCATGACAGGGAAATTTTCTACAGTCTCATTCTATCACAATAAATACCACCATGTAAAGAATCTACACATATTCCCTATTAGATAATATACATTTTCTACCTTATTGTCACATGGGCTTTTTCCCTTTACTGAACTTTTAAATAGTTTCAGTCTTAAGAATGACAAACTGAATGATTGTTGAGCTAAATTAACCCCCAATAATTTTAAGTATAATCTAGTTCTTAAGAATTAGTTTTTAAATTTCTGACATCTGTAGAACACTCTATATGACGGAGTTTGTAATCTGTCATACATGGGCTGGCATAAAGTAGCAGAAAGTCATGCTGAGAGAGGAATATCTCTGCATATTTCATATTCCTTTAAGTTCTGGATAAACTCTTCACTTCCTCAAGGGACAGTTTAGGGACTCAAAACTTGGGAGCCTATGAAATGAAAAGACTTTAATTTTATGAGATGTAGTATAATAATTTTGAATACATAAATTATGCTGTACAGGACACACAGTTTGGTGTGAATATGGAGAATGATTTTGTCTTTGCCTTAGAATTCCTAACTCTAAGAGAAGTCATTTGTAAATGCTTACAGGCATGACATAATGCCTCTCAGTCTATTCGGTTTGGCAGTTTAGATGCTGAGAATGACCTGATTCTCCTGTGGTTAAATCTCTAACTCCAGGGAGATTTCTATTGGTGGAGATATACTGTAAGGGTTTTTGTTTCTTTGTTCATTTGTTTGTTTTTATATATAGCCCACATTTTCACCTAATTGTCATATTTGATACTGTGATCCAGTCATGAAAAGTTTGACTGAGCTCATGATAAATCCCATCAGTCTTTATATTTGATATTTAGCAAAAATTTCCATTAAATAAATCTTAATCACTGCTGTTCCATTAATATCATAAGAATATCCAGATTAACCCAATTATTTCCTGATAGATTAAGGTGCAAATGGATCAGGATTACATTTTTATTAGATTACATTCCCTCTTTTCTTTAACATAAAGCAAATTGTCCAATCACATCTATTCCATTATTTCCTTTTATTTCTAATCATGATTGCCAGTCAAATAGATTGTGACTGAACTGATAGTTATTAAACAGGAAAAACTTGAAGTTGTAGATTTGTTCTTTGAGGAAATTTCTATTTTCAAAGCTCTTAAGAGAAGATCAGATGTTTAAAAAAAAGAAAATAGTTAACTTTTGTAAAGACTAGTTCAGACTTCAGGAAAATGAAAGGAAATGAACTGAATATGATGTAATTTAAGAAGCAGGTGTTTGACGGTTTGCTTTTAAATTGTATTTTTTAATGTTGAATTTCCCCAATGGCTTTTTCAGCATCCTTTTTTAGCTTAAATAAAGTAGATAGATTAAAGTATATTGTTTGATATGAGGAAAATCACATTTATGCAATGTAAGCTGAATTTTCTGGGGGAAATTTTCATTTCCTGATCTCTATAAACCAATCTGAAAAAGAACTGAATAATAGTTGGTATGCAGTCATTAACTACCCATGCTCATCAAATGTCTGAGAGCTTATTTGCATCATGGAGCTAGTTTTCCCCATCAATATCCTGTGAAGCCTCAGGAAAGCTAGGGGAAATTTCACAGGATATTAGAATGGTAACATTTGGTAGCTGCACAGGCATAGCATCAGGAAATGAAATATTGACCGTTTAGAGTTGGGAGTTGAACAGAAAGAAAAAATGGAGTTCATATTCTTAGTATGTTTCATTTGCTTCCCCTTGATAACAGACTCATTAAAAAAAAACACACAACACTCCTTCTCCCTCTCCTCATCTCTAAGAGTGTTTTACTCTTTAAAATTTTTCTTTCAAGTCAGTCCAGACTCCTCTTGCTCATCATCCTTCGTATGGAGTGTCAGGTTATTATTCTCAATATTCAAAATGTACAGTTAGAGTGTGAAGTTTAAGTCCTATATATACAAAATTGTCTTTTGTTATATACTCTCTAAGGTAGCAGTGTAATTTAGAATGTTGTAGTTAGGAGGATGTAGTTGCTCAAATACTGGCTCTGCTACTCACTAATTTTGTAAACCTGATTGACTCCAAGCTTCTACCAGGGTGGTTTAAGGATTAAATATAAAACGTACATAGGAATTTAGCATAGCTCTTACAACAGAATAAATAGTAGCTACTGATATTTGTACTTCATTGTTATTCCTTAATATTCATCCAAATATGACTTATACAGGGTTTATAATTTTTTCCAATCAAATTTATGTATCTATCCAAAACTTTCATTTCATTCAATGTCAAGGCCATCCTCCTTCTCTGCAGTTATCTGTATTAGTTTTCCAGGACTGCTGTATAACAAGGTATAAAACGCTGAGTGGCTTGAAACAATAGAAATGTATTGTCTCACAGTTCTGGAGGCTTTAGTCCAAAATCAAGGTGTCGGCAGGGCCATGATGTCTCAGAAACCTGAAGATTAACCTTGGTTGCCCCTTCCTGGGATCTGCCTTACAATCTTGGATTTTCCCTGGTTTGCAGCTGCCACACTTTTGTCCCTCTGCTTCTATCACGCGTGTCTGTGATTCTCTGTCTGCTCTCTTCTCCTCTCTTTGTGAGGACACCAGTCATGTTGGATTAAGGACTAACTCTATTTTAGTTCATCTTCAACTTAATTAATTACATCTTCTAAAGACTTATTTCCAAGAAAGGTCAACATACCTTCTGGGTGGACACATTCAATCCACAACTGTATCCAATAGATGTTAATTCCTCCATTCTTTCCTGAAGTTATTATTAACCTTGAAAGTTATTTTCTAGTTTTTCTAATACCTTATCCCATCCATAGTTAATCACACTCTATGTATTTTCTATCTTGTGTCCTGTGGATTTACCCCTCTTATTCCCAGAATGACTGTTTCTCCTAACTACAGTATAATATTTTAAAGTACTGGCCATTAGTCTCATTTGCTTTCATCTTCAGTTCTTTTGTTAGATTAATATTCCTGAAAGCTACTTATACATTCTTCTGTTTATTCACTAACTCATTTATTCAATAAGCATTTACTGGACATGTTGTTGGGTTTCCCTGTTAGCTCAGTTGGTAAAGAATCCTCCTGCAATGTAGGAGACTCCAGTTCAACTCTTAGGTTGGGAAGATCCCCTGGAGAAGGGACAGGTTACCCACTCTAGTATTCTTGGGCTTCCTTCATAGCTCAGTTGGTAAGGAATCCGCCTGCAATGTGGGAGACCTGGGTTAAGTCCCTGGGATGCGAAGATCTCCTGGAAGAGGGCATGGCAACCCACTCCAGTATCTTTGCCTGGAAAATCCCCATGGACAGACGAACCTGGGGGGCTACAGTCCATAGAATCACAAAGAGTTGGACATATGTGTGTCAGAAACTGTTCTACATTCACAATGCAGAGAGAAATTAAATGTGTTCTCCCTCATGAAATGTATAGCCTGGTAGTGTTTACTTGTAAACAAACAATAAACAGATTGTTCCAGGTATTTTGGTAGGTGTATGGATAAGATGGGATTCCCTGGTGGCTCAGAGGTTAAAGCCTCTGCCTGCAATGCAGGAGACCTGGGTTCGATCCCTGGGTTGTGAAGATCCCCTGGAGAAGGGAATGGCAACCCACTCCAGTATTCTTGCCTGGAGAATCCCGTGGACGGAGGAGCCTGGTGGGCTCCAGTCCATGGGGTCGCAAAGAGTCGGACACGACTGAGTGACTTCACTTCACTTCATGGATAAGATAAAATCAGAGCACAGAGAAGCATGTGGGAATGGGTTAAGTCAAGAAAACCTTCCTAGAAGAAAAAGCATTGCTCACACCACGAATTCACATGCCCTCTCTTTTCCTTACTAATATGACATGTTTCTCCTCCTCTCCATGCCTCTTTTAGGTGGTTCCTGCTCCCATTCGAGGCAATCTCCCTTACCTCCACTATCTCAAAGAGTTTGCATTTTTCAAGACCTACTTTAGACCCCACTTTTATTCACCCTCCTCAGATTTTTCAGCTCCTCTTGATCTCATCATTTAGATTTCTTTCCCATAACTTCTCAAACCTAGAATATACAATGATCTTTCTTGACTAATTGTAGTCATTGGAGAAATAACTGGATCGAAGATAAATTATGTTTAGATAGTCCTTAGTAAATATTTGTTTTTATATTACATGGTTTTATATATGCATGATTTTATAAACTTCCTTCTGACCTTAGTAAATATTTGTTTTTATATTGCATGATTTTATATATGCATGATTTTATAAATTTCCTTCTTATTTACTCAACTAAAAGTTTTTCTGGAGTAGGATATGTCTTTTACTTTTGTAACTCTCTGGGATACGGTCAAACATAGACTCTTGATATATACTTATCTAATGTATGAAAATGGATTTGAATGGATTTGCTAGGTATAAAATATAAAAAGTGAATTTCTAGTACGGATATTTAATATCTTATTTCTCACTGTTTTCTAAATCATAAACTGGCATCCAGATAAACTGGAAGCTCATTGTCTTTCAAGCTAAATGTTATACAATACGACAATTTTTGACTTCCTAAAGTGTCAAGGGAGCATAACCCAGAATTCTGTATTTAATTTTGAGGAATGGTATTTTAATTCAGTTGTGCTGAATTTCCAAATGGCTGTAGAACTGTACCTGGAAAAACACATTTCTATTTCATCACAGTGTTGCCAGACTTAGTCATTGGTGGCAACTGATTGCTCTGTGCTGCGGTGCGCCGGTGTCCTGGCTTCTGCACCGTTGGTCAGCTCCATCCACTGAGGAGCCGCATCCCTGCTCCCCTCTTGCTGCTGATGCTGCTGCCCTCTTAGGCACCCACCTAAAGGCATCGGGAGGTTTAGAAACAAGAGTGCTGTTGTTTGACTCTCGGACAGGAGAACAGATGCCAGAGAAATGAAAACAGGAAGAAATGAGTGAGAGGAAGTGCCCATGCTCCTTTAGACTCATCCCAGCCAGTTGGCAGAAAGAAGGAGTTACACGCCAGTAAGTGAGCCAGAAGTGACAATATTATACAGCTTGGAAGTGAATTTTTGGAAGAAACCATTTTGGATATTAGTTTTGGCCCTTTAAAAATACCTTAAAAGGATTAAATTAAAGGAAATAAGGACATTTATAGGACGCTTTTGACTTCTCAGACCTCTAGCCTAGGTGAAGTGCCCGTCTTAAATATCCCACAACAGCCTGGCTTTGCATCTAGCTTTATACTTAAAGAACTATGTCCTGCTAGTCCATTGCTGGAGTGATTCCCTAACAAGTCTGTGAGCTTCTTGAGGATGGGGAGGAATTTGTTACCTTATCTCTGTATTCCCAGTGTTCGGCAAAATAACATAGATAATAAATATTTGTTAAATAAATAAACTCTATTATCAAAATGCATATTTTATGCTATTCTGATGTTTGTTTCAAGAGTCAATGCGTTTACTTTATAATTGAAAGCTATCTTAATGTCAAAGCTATTGGATGACTAAAACATCCAAGGAAGCCTGAAACACACACAGAGGAGCAGATGGACTGTGGGGGCTCATTGGATGGTGTCAACTGTGGCTGTCCACTCTCTCACTGATACGCATTTAGACTGTCTTAGAGTTTGAAATACATGTTCTTACCAAATAGGACTTTGAAGGACAGCTAATACATGATCAATCTACTCACAAATTTATGCCTTTTGGAATTCTGCATTCTTTTCACTCCTAGCTTACTTGAAGTCTGCTTTTATAAATTTAACTTTTTCTCCCAAATGATTGAAGATTGTTTTTGTTTGGGATCCTAGGAATCCCTCAGGTTGTTATTCCTGAGAATTCTAGTTAATCGAACTAAATAGCACTAGACAGAGGTCTCTCCAACACACAGAGGAAGATTTCCAGGATACGAAACAATAATTCAAAAGGGCCTGGGGCTCATATAGGTCAATGAGAAAGTAGAATGAAATTTATAAAAATTTCAATGTGTATGCAAATTTTCCAAAATGAATTCTTGAAATATACATTTGAGCAAACTTACTTTTTCTCCTACAAGAAAGGTTCATTACCTTTTTCAGCTTCTATATATTTTGATTATTTTTGGCAAGGAAGCTGGACTCCAAATGTCTCATCCTATGACTTAAACTGTGTTGTGGTACTAGACAAGTATTCAGTAGAACTTTCTAGATAAATATATATTGACTAAATGGGTTAAATAATGCCTCCATTCATTTTTGGATTAACTTATTTGGATTAAATTTCAGCAACAATTTGATTTTTATGGCAAATTTATTTATCATTGTTGTTGTTCAGTCGCTAAGTCTTGTCTGATTCTATGCAACCCCATGGACTGCAGCATGCCAGGCTTCTCTGTCCTTCACTATCTCATGGAGTTTGCTCAACTCATGTCCACTGAATCTGTGATCCAACCATCTCATTCTCTGTTGCCTCCTCCTTCTGCCCTCAATCTTTCCTAGCATCAGGATCTTTCCCAGTGAAATCTTTCTCGGCACATCAGGTGGTCAAAGTATTGGAGCTTCAGCTTCAGTATCAGTCCTTCCAGTGAATATTCAGGAGTGGTTTCCTTTAGGATTGACTTGTTTGATCTCCTTGCTGTCCAAGGGACTCTCAAGAGTCTTCTTCAGGACTACAATTTAAAAGTATCAGTTCTTAAGTGCTCAGGCTTCTTTATGGTCCAGCTCTCACATCCATATGTGACTACTGGAAAAACCATAGCCTTGACTAGACGGACATTTGTTGGCAAAGTGATGTCTCTGCTTTTTAATAAGCTGTCTAAGTTAGGCATAACTTTCCTTCCAAGGAGCAAGTGTCTTTTAATTTATATGGCTGCAGTCACCATCTGCAGTGATTTTGGAGCCCAAGAAAATAAAGTCTGTCACTGTTTCCATTGTTTCCCCATCCATTTGCCATGAAGTGATAGGACCAGATGCCTTGATCTTTAGTTTTTTGAATGTTGAGTTTTAAACCAACTTTTTCACTCTTCTCTTTCACCCTGATCAAGAGGCTCTTTAGTTCCTCTTTGTTTTCTGCCATTAGAGTGGCATCATCTGCATATCTGAGGTTGTTTATATTTCTCCTGGAAATCTTGATTCTAGCTTGTAGTTCACCCAGCCCAGTATTTCACATGATGTACTCTGCATAGAAGTTAAAAAACAAGGTGATGATATACAGCCTTGTCATATTCCTTTCGCAGTTTTGAACCAGTCAGTTGTTCCATGTTCTAACTGTTGCTTCTTGACCCATATACAGGTTTCTCAGGAGACAGATACGGTGCTCTAGTATTCCCATCTCTTTAAGAGTCTCCCATAGTTTGTTGCGACCCACACAGTAAAAAGCTTTCATATCATCAATGAAGCAGAAGTAGATGTTTTTATGGAATTTCCTTGCTTTTTCTGTGATCCAGCTAATGTTGGCAAATTGATCTTGTTTCCTCTGCCTTTTATAAATCTAGCTGTACATTTGGAAGTTCTCAATTCACATACCACTGAAGCCTAGCTTGAAGGATTTTGAGCATAAAATTACTAGCATGCGAAATTCTGAATGTTCAAACTAAGGGACAATTGGAGAAGGAAATGGCAACCCACTCCAGTGTTCTTGCCTGGAGAATCCCAGGAATGGGAGAGCCTGGTGGGCTGCCGTCTACGGGGTCACACACAGTCGGACACAGCTGATGTGACTTAGCAGCAACAGCAGCAGCGCTCATTCTTTCTTCCTTTATTTGTCATATACTAATATATTTCCTCTCACCTGAAAGTGAAGGATCATATTTTATCTTTTCCTATACATTAATGAGTAGAGAAATTGAGGCACATTTTCCTTTAACAAACAGCCTAATTAATCTTTTTGTTCAACCTAAGTCTTACCCTCCACATTAGCAAATGTTTTACATTCTTGTCTTCTGATCTCAGCATTGGCTAACCCATTGCATTAGCCTAAAAATGTGTTCCGTAGCTATCTGGGATTGAACAAATAAAAATTATTTTGAAAACTCTAAATCTTTCAACAGATGTTTTAAGAAAATAATATATGTTCCTTTCTTCTATATAATTTTTATAGTCATCATGTTTTAAGAAATTAAAATATGAAATAAAGAGAAATTTAAAAAATTGTAATCTAAAACTAAAAGGACTAGTATTGAATAATTATTAATAGTTTAAAGCTTTTGAAATTGTAATAAAGCTTTTCCCTGTTCACATTTTCTCTACATAAGGGTATTTTAATTTCTTCTCCACTCATTTACTTATTTGGAGAAGGAAATGGCAACTCACTCCAGTATTCTTGCCTGGAGAACTCCAGAGGAGCCTGGTGGGCTACAGTTCATGGGTTCGCAAAGAGTTGGACACGACTGAGAGACTAACATTTAGTTATTTAGGATAATAACTTCTCAGAAGCACATGACTTTACAGGTCAACTTCTTAGATTCCATTAAAAAAATTTTTTTCTTATCCAAACATAGGATAATGAAATATCACTAGTTTAGTTCTGTATTTTGCTAAAGAAATTTGAAATTGATCTTCCTTCTCTATGTAGTAAAAGTTTGTCAGAGAAGAAATGGTTATCTTGCTTGTTGGTCTTCTCAGCCTTCTTCCCTCTCCCTCTGCTTCTCTCCTTTTCTCCTCCTCCTCCTCTTCTTCCTGCTCCTTCTATCTTTGCTTTTCTTGTCTATTGTTCTCCCTACAAGCACAGAAATTTTACAATGAATAACACTGTTTTACATCTAGAAAGTTATTAAGAACACTTCCCAGGAAAGGCCACAACTTCTCTTTCTGTTCCTGAATATTCCTGGAGCATTTGTCCTCTGTTGAGACTGATGTTGAGGCTTGACCCTTAAATAAGGTGACTTCTATACAGTAATGTGCATTATAGTAGGTAAGCTGAACATGAAATTATTTTTTTTCTTTTTTTTTTAAATTTTTATTTTAACTTTAGTTTACTTTACATTACTGTATTGGTTTTGCCAAACATTGACATGAATTCACCACGAGTGTACATGCGTTCCCAAACATGAATCCCCTCCCACCTCCCACCCCATAACATCTCTCTGGGTCCTCTCCTTGCACCAGTCCCAAGCATTCTGCATACTGCATCGGACATAGACTGGCGATTCATTTCTTACATGATAGTATACATGTTTCAATGCCATTCTCCCATCTCATCCCACCCTC
>SJYQ01000124.1:676-16067 GCA_006410935.1 Redunca redunca | reverse complement strand
CTATAAAATTATAAGGCCCAATAAAATTATAAAAGTTACACAGTAAAAAAAAAAAAAAATAAATAAAATAAAATATCTTTTTGGAGTTTTGTTTCATGACTTTAACCTACACAGTTCTGACACAAATGGCATTCATCTTTGGGGTAACTGAGGATGGAGGCTGTGCTGGTCCACATGACCTTCCTCTTCTTATTGATTTAGGGCTCTAAATAAATGATGCTCTGACATCATCCCCTCATAAAGACTGGAGTGAGTTTTAAGTCTTCCTGCTACCCGCTTCCAGGTGGGACTTGGATTAATCAAAGCACTCTATGCAACCAAATGGGCTGGTGGTTGCCTTTCCTCTGGATTTGTACTTGTGAGAGGCTTGTTCTGAATCTAATAGGGAAAGAGCTATAGCTTTGTGCCCATTGAGGCCTGAATGGCCAGTGTCCTAACTGAGGCATATCCACCCCTGCCAGAGCAGTGCCTTAGTCCTGAGTAGATTCATCTGAAGGGCTGGGAGATTGTCTTAGGTGTGCTCCTGCTTGGCCTGACATGGGTGATATGCTCACTGGCATTTTCCACAGGATTCCTCCTGAAGCAGAGTCAGGATGAGTGTCTGGAATCCCTGTAGGCTCCACCTGCTCAGGGACGATGCCTTGGTCTATTCTTATCTGGAACTTCTGCCCAGGGAGCTCTTCCCATCCCTCTTCATGGACGCAATCTATGGGGAACACATCAAGACCTTGGGATCATGGTGCAAGCCTGTCCCTTTGTCTGCCTGTCTCTGGGGTCCTGATTGCCCTGCCTCATGTGGGGCCCTTACAAGCAGTGCTGGAAGCACCTGATGTCCTGCTGGCCCAAAAGGTTCACTCCAGGAGAACCAGATCCGAGTAGCTTGATAGGGTCCTGGACACCCAGGAAGAGACCTCTTGGGTGGGCCAATTGGGTGACCCATGGACAGAGAGGAGGGCTCTGAAGGTGGCAATGGAGAGGCTTAGAGGCCTTGGCTCATTATGGGAAATGCCTTCCTCGTGCAAGGGTGCCTGAGATGCAAGGGGCATTGAGAGAACATGTCCCATCCCCTTCCCGTGAGGCTTAATCCTACTAGAAGTGGAGATCTGGAGAGGAGAGGGGAGAAAGGGAGATGGAGAACAGAGAGGCACAGAAGGGAGCCAGCGAGGCAGCAGGTGATAAGAGATGTGAGGGAAACAGAGGGGGCAGTCTGTGGTCTGGTTCTGAATCTGTGGCTGCAGTCTGTGTGGATGGTAATGCATCCCTGTCAATCTCCTGTTCCTCATAAGAGGTGCAAACTGTGGGTGCTAGATTCATGGAAAACTGGCTGGAATTTCTGGAGCATGTGGGCTGGAGCCAGCTTCCAAGGGTGCTGACACTCAGGAATGCCACCAGTGGTGGAGGGGAGCTCAAGGACACACCAGGCTTTGGATCCCTTAAAGGTAAACATAGATCTTTCCCTGAAGAAAGGGACCTTGGAAACCTTCCTCCCCTACCTCCTCAGGTAGGTGGCACAGAGAAAAGTCTGCATACACCTGTGTTGTAAGAAGCTGATGATCTCTGCAATGCCCATGGACAGTATCACAAAGGTCCTGAATATGGTACAGCTGAACTGTATCCCGGAGGTGCAAGTGACCTGGATCTGGCATCTGTCCATCCTGGCCACATTTGCTCATCTCCTGGGTCAGACAAGCAACATGCAGAGACCCCGTCTCTCCTGCATTCACAGTCTGCCCATGAGGAGCAGCAGCAGGAAGTTCTCTGGTTTCCACCTCAGTTTCTAAGCGGCACCATCTCCAGTCTCTCTATCTGGACTGTCCCTCCTTGTCTGAACCTGCCTGACCAGACGCGCAGGTGAGGGTGCACCGCTGCCTGGGAAACAGTCAACACAGCACTGGCATGCCAAGCACACTGGGTCCTTTCTGGCTCTGTCCTGAGCAGTGGTATCACTTCACCTCGGAAACCAAGGGGGAGGAGCAGAGACAGCACACTGGAAATCCATGGATGGGGCGGTTTGGACCCAGTGAGGGCAGGCTTGCGTTCTTCCTTAGGAAGGGAAAGCTATGTCAGATGACTAAGAAAATAGGTAAGTGAAGAGGGCATTAAAGAAGGGACACCACCTCAGATGCAAGTAATTTGAAAGAAAAGGTCTGAGGAATTCCTTGGTGGTCCAGTGGTTAGGACTCTTCTCTTTCGGGGCTGAAAGTCCAGGTTTGATCCCTGGTGGGGAAAGTAATTTTCAAAACCTGTGTGGTGTGGCCAGAAAAGAGAAATGAAAACAGAAAGTTCAGGAGAGAGGCAGAGAGAAAAGCTCTGTGCTTACAGATTTCTGAACACAGTGAACTTGTCTCAAATCACCAGTCCCTAAAAGAGTGCCTTTTGCTCCCGATAAGTTAATTAATAATTAAGAAATGCATAATTCTAAGAGGATCGTAGGGGAGCAGGAGCCAGAGTTCACAGAAAGCTTCAGGTGGTTTGCAGGAGATACAGAGAGGTAGTGCCAGGCCAAAATGAGATGGGTCATTGTGGGTACTGACCTTCAGGAGGCAGTTAGTAGGACCTTGTTTTTGGGCAAATCTATCTGACAACTTTAGCTCAGCTGCCACCCTGATTTCTCAGACCTAATTGCTTGCTTTCTCCCCAGGTGCCCGAGGACCCCCTTGGCCCACACAGCAGTAACTAACTGGCAGCTTAGAGTCAGACTTACCCCATCTGTCCCAGAGCCCAAACATGAGTCATCTCAAAGGCCTGGATCTGAGTGGGGTCACCATGACGGACTTTAGTCCTGAGATCCTCCAGGTTCTTCTGGAACACGTTGCAGCCACTCTCCAGGAACTGAACTTAGAGCAGTGTGGGTTCACAGATTCCCAGCATAAGTCCAACCTGAGTGAAAGCATACATCAGGTATGGAAAACCAATCCATGGTTTCAGACATCAGCTCAACGTGAATGGAAAGGAAAGGTGACACTGTGGGGGTGCAGGACTGCAAGGGGAAATGCTGACTCTGGTTGGTGAGGGGACCTTCAGAGACATGGGTTTATAGCATGAGAAACATGAATTAATTTCCCAGAAGAAAATCTTGTATGCACATGGGGCGTTACCCTTGAGTAGTGATTGGAAATAAATGGTCACAAATAATGAAACCTGCATTGTATTTGTATCCGGTGCCCTTCATGATACATTATCGTGTTTGTTTTCACTTCAGGAATCTCCAGGTAGTGATGAAAGCAAACACACAGGATTGTCTATGCTCAGAAATCCCACTATTCCCACTAGTTCTCTATTCTGTCCCATGGTCTGCTCTCTCTAAAGGAGAGGACCAGCAAATCCACTTTGATAACTCATGCCAATGCTTAGGATTGAAAATGGGGGGGGAGCTTTTGACGTAACTCCAGAGGGAGGCTAAAGGCCTGAGAACCAGGGCGCTACTCGGGTAAGTCCTGGAGTCTCATCTCAAGTGCCAGAAGTGGCTATGTTCATGGGCAAGAAGAGAATAAGGGAGAGAAGACAGTACCTTTTTCCATTCAGGCCCCCAGGAATGGAACAAAACCCAACCATGTAGGAGAGCGGATATCTTCACTCATTTGATGGGTTTAAATGCTGCTCTCTTCCTGGAACTCCTGCCAGAATCACCCACTCTTAATGTCACATAAATTTAACCAACACAGAGACCATGAACCACGGGCATCCAAATGAAGGCTCCTGCTGAAGATTCAAGAGCTGGTATTGTTGGCTCTGGGGATGGAGTGGATGTTGGGCTGGGGGATCTTAGGCAAGAGGATCTGCTTCTCCATAAAATGGAGGTAACCATGCAAGCACAGTATCTGTGTGCGCTGTGTGCTAAGTCATTTCATTCAGGTCCGACTCTGTGATCCCATGAACTGTAGACCTCCAGGCTCCTCGGTCAATGGGATTCTCCAGGAAAGAATACAGCAGTGGGTTGCTATTCCCTTCTCCAGGGGATCTTCCTCATCCAGGGATCGAACCCGGGTCTCCCACATTGCAGGCAACTTCTTTACCACCTGAGCCACCAGGGAAGCTTTATCCTGGAAATCAATAAGATGAAACATGTTAAGGCCTTGGCACTGGGCCTGGTATAGAGTATGAGCTCAATAAATGAGTCCTTGCCTTCTTTTCCCTTGCTAGCAGACACCCCCAGAAGTCTTCGATCCTCCGGCTTACTCTATATTCCTATAACAGGAAGGAAAGAAGGAGAGCTCAGCACTTACATGAGGCCATGAATGAATCAGAATTCCCCCAAGTTGCTTTAGTAGCCATCACAGGAAGGAACAGGAGTTGGTCATAGGAAAGATTTTCCCCCTCTCTGGGGACAGACATCCTGAGCCCAGGACTCCTAGGTGACCTGCTGGTACATCAGCCCAGAGGACATGAATTAATGTTGCAAGCAGGGCTGTGGGGTTCAGCATCCCATAAACATCTGCTGTAATGTGAAAGCATTTATGCTGGGATTTATATCAACATAAGGACTTCCCTGTAACTCAAATGGTAAAGAATCTGCCTGCAATGCAGGAAACCAAGGTTTAATGCCTAAGTCGGGAAGATCCTCTGGAGAAGGGAATGACAAGCCACTCCAGTATTCTTGTCTGGAGAAGCCCATGGACAGAGGAGCTTGTCGGGCTACAGTCCATGGGGTTGCAAAGAGTCGGACATGACTGAGTGACTAACACACATTATATAAACATAGAAGATATATACTCTTTTAAAATTGTAAAGAAAATTTAGTGAAAGGATGCATGTGGATTTGGAGTCGCCAAAGAAAAATATCTTTAAAACAGATTTCAAAGATCATTCAAAAACAGTTTCTTTAAAAATATTTAGAATAAGATTTCAGAACTGGATTGCAATTATCCTTTTTAAAGTAGACTTTACATTGAAGAGCAGTTTTGCATTCAAAGTAAAATAGAGGACACGGTGCAGTTTCCACTAAATCCGTCTCTGTCTGCATGCATCACCTTTCCAGCTGTCAACATTCCACATTCTATTGGTATGTTTATTATAATTGATGGGTCCACATTGACATATCATCATCACGCAAAGTGGGAAGTTTATATGGCGCTTCCCTCTTGGTGTTGTGTGTCCTGACTTCTAACAAGTATATAAGGACATTGTAAAATCACAGAGTGTCTGCTCTGCCTGTTTATCCCTCCTCCACCTCTGCCCCTGGAGAAAATTCTGATTATTGCATTGTTCTCTGAGTCTGCTGCTGCTGCTGCTGCTAAGTCGCTTCAGTTGTGTCGAACTCTGTGCAACCCCATAGACAACAGCCCACCAGGCTCCCCCATCCCTGGGATTCTTCAGGAAAAGAACACTGGAGTGGGTTGCCATTTCCTTCTCCAATGCATGAAAGTGAAAAGTGAAAGTGAAGTCTCTCAGTAGTGTCCGACTCTGTGGGACCCCATAGATGGCAGCCCACCAGGCTCCTCCATCCATGGGATTCTCCAGGCAAGAGTACTGAGTGGGGTGCCACTGCCTTCTCTGAGTCTATCTTTTGTAAAATGTCATTTAGTTGGGCTCACTGTATGTAGGCTTCTCAGATTGGTCCTTTCACTTAGTAATAGACATTGTGGTTTCCTCCATGACTTTTCATGGTTTACTACCATTTCTTTGTCTGTATATATCACAGTGCATTGGTTCTTTCACCTACTAAAGGACAGCTTGGTTCCTTTCAAGCTTTGGCAATGAGGAATAAAGCTGCTCTAAGCTTCCACGTGCATGTGTTTGCATGGACAGTATGTTTCTAGTCATCTGAAAGGAGCAAAATTGCTGGACTGTAAATACCAATATGTACTAAATTTTATTTTTTCTTAACAAGCTACCAAGTTAGATATTGTCCAATAAATGGTAAGGAACAGTGTCCCTGTAGTCTCAAAGCTGACCACAGAGACTGGCAAATCAGTAAATGGTTATAAACACATGGTCCATGGAAAATTTATCATCAGTATTTGGTGAAATATTATTATTTATTAAAATGACAAGTTAGGGAAAATCAGTGCTAGCCCAGGTGTCAATACCACAAATATAAACATATCCATGAAAATTACTTATGAAAGAAAGCTTCATTTTTTACCATACTTTTTTAGTTTTTCCCAAATAAAAACACTTTCTAATGCTACAGATAGAAGAAACATCTCTCCCGAACTTCTTTCTCATAAGTGTGTGTGTATATATATATATATATATATATATATACACAAAAATGTGCATATATATTATTATGCCATGAAAAGAGAGATATCCTACCATATTCCACAAAGCAGGATGAATTTTGAGGGCATTATGCTAACTGAACTATGTCAGAGAAAATAAATACTGTATATTCTTCTTTATCTGTGAAATCTAAATAACTGAGCTCCTCTTTCTCTTTCTTCCTGTAAGCTGCTTAAACCCTGTATCCATTTCTCCAATTCATTGTATGTTTACTCTAGATTTTCTAAAAGGATTATGCCTTTATTATCAACACTGGTCATGGAAAAGAATCTGATAACAGAATACTAAATAAAATACAGAAAGTTCAGTGGAAATACAATAAAAATTCCCAGAACTTTGCAATCACCAGTGCTTTCATCTTAATGATAACTCTCTGAGCATTTCAGCAGGCTGATCATGATGCTCACAGATATGAATTTCCATCTTTGTGATAATTACCATATCTGTTACTACATCTGTTTCATTTTCCTGAGAGTGAGCAAGAAAAACAATAAAGTTCTGAGGTTTGAAGAATAGATGTTTGCTTCTTGGACAGAAAGCTATGGCAAACCTGGTCAGCATATTAAAAACAGAGACACCACTTTGCCTACACCACTTTGTATAGCCAAGCTATGGTTTTTTCCAGTAGCCATGTATGTATATGAGAGTTGGACCATAAGAAAAGCTGAGCAGTGATGGACTAACTCTTTCAAACTGTAGTACTGGAGAAGACTCTTGAGAGTCCCTTGGACAGCAAGGAGATCAAACCCATCAATGTTAAAGGAAATCAGTCCTGAATATTCATTGGAAGGACTGATGCTGAAGCTGAAACTCCAGTATTTTGGTCATCTTATGTGAACAGCTGACTCATTGGAAAAGTCCCTGATGCTGGGAAATATTGAGGGCAGAAGGAAAAGAAGGCATCAGAGGATGAGATGGCTGGATGGTATCACCAGTGTAATGGAAATGAAATAAGGCCAACTGTGGGAGACAGTGAGGAACAAGAAAGCCAAAGAAATAAGCAAAGGATTAAGAGATACTCTTAACAGAAGAAAGAATGTTCAGGAATGGTAAGGTTTTGGATCATAGACAATGCAGTGGTTTTTTTAAAAAATCAATAACTGGAGATTGCTGAGGTATAAGCTGAAAAAAAGGAGTACTAAATCAGGGAAGGTAGCAGTTGGTTTTCAATGAGAGTTTCTTTATTTCTGACAATTTCTTTACAAGCATCTATCCAGGGAAGATTCCAACATGTGGATCTCAAACCCACATGCAGCTCCAAAAACTGAGGTGCATATTTGATTGTATAAATACTATCCCCCAAATTCCAACACTTCCCTGAATCTACATCTCCCCTTGCAATCTAGCATCCCTGAAGGATCATCTTTCCTTTTGTTCACGTTGAGCTAATGTCTGAAACCATGGCTTTGTTTTCCATTCCTGATGCATCTACTGCCTAGATTTTAGTTTTCAGGTGACCAGAAGTAAACTTGGACAGATGCATCCAGCTAGGAGGAGTGTAACCGTACAGAAAGGGCTCCTCGGGATCAAGTGTCTTATTGCCCCAGTGAGGCCACAGGCTGGAGCTAAGCCAGATGGACCTTGGATGTCTTAATCCCACATAATCTCAGTGAGTTTATCTTGAAGCTGGACAAATCGGCCCAGGTGGAGGGCTCCATGAAGGCTGCAGCTCTTCTGAGGGGCAGGATCAAACTCATCACTTAAGTTGCTCATCCCAGTGATGTGACTCAGAAGCTTCTCCAGGATGGCCAGAAAGGACGTTCCCACACAAACTGAAGGTCCCAAGCTTGAACAGTGGCTTAGGGCAGACAGGATGGACTCACTTTGGGACTCAGTGATCCCACACTGCTCTAAGTTCAGTTCCTGGAGAGTGGCTGCAACGTGTTCCAGAAGAACCTGGAGGATCTCAAGACTAAAGTCCGTCATGGTGACCCCACTCAGATCCAGGCCTTTGAGCTGACACATGTTTGGGCCCTGGGACAGATGGGGTAAGTCTGACTCTGTAAGCTGCCAGTTAGTTACTGCTGGGTGGGCCAAGGGGGTCCTCGGGTATCTGGGGAAAAAGCAAGCAATTAGGTCTGAGAAAGCAGGGTGGCAACTGAACTAAAGTTGTCAGATAGGTGATTTGCCCAAAATCAAGGTCCTACTAACCGCCTCCTGAAGGTCAGTACCCAGAATGACCCATCTCATTTTGGCCTGGCACTACCTCTCTGTATCTCCTGCAAACCACCTGAAGCTTTCTATGAACTCTGGCTCCTGCTCCCCTACGATCCTCTTAGAATTATGCATTTCTTAATTATTAACTAACTTATCGGGAGCAAAAGCCACTCTTTTAGGGACTGGTGATTTGAGACAGTTCATTGTGTTCAAGAATCTGGTAAACACAGAACTTTTCTCTCTGCCTCTCTCCTGAACTTTCTGTTTTCATTTCTCTTTTCTGGCCACAACAGGTTTTGAAAATTACTTTCCCCACCAGGGATCAAACCTGGACTTTCAGCCCCGAAAGAGAAGAGTCCTAACCACTGGACCACCAAGGAATTCCTCAGACCTTTTCTTTCAAATTACTTGCATCTGAGGTGGTGTCCCTTCTTTAATGCCCTCTTCACTTACCTATTTTCTTAGTCATCTGACATAGCTTTCCCTTCCTAAGGAAGAATGCAAGCCTGCCCTCACTGGGTCCAAACCACCCCATCCATGGATTTCCAGTGTGTTGTCTCTGCTCCTCCCCCTTGGTTTCCGAGGTGAAGTGATACCACAGCTCAGGACAGAGCCACAGAGGACCCAGTGTGCTTGGCATGCCAGTGCTGTGTTGACTGTTTCCCAGGCAGCGGTGCACCCTCACCTGAGCGTCTGGTCCAGGCAGGTTCAGACAAGGAGGGACAGTCCAGATAGAGAGACTGGAGATGGTGCCGCTTAGAAACTGAGGTGGAAACCAGAGAACTTCCTGCTGCTGCTCCTCATGGGCAGACTGTGAATGTGGGAGAGACGGGGTCTCTGCACGTTGCTCGTCTGACCCAGGAGAGGAGCAGATGTGGCCAGGATGGACAGATGCCAGATCAGGTCACTTGCACCTCCGGGATACAGTCCAGCTGCCCCATATCAGGACCCTTGTGATACTGTCCAGGGCCATTGCAGAGATCATCAGCTTCTTACAGCACAGGTGTGTGCAGGCATTTCTCTAGTGAAAGCAGGTTTTTCCAGTAGTCATGTATGGATGTGAGAGTTGGATCATAAAGGAGGCTGAGCACTGAAGAACCAATGCTTTCAATTCTTGAGAAGGCTCTTCAGAGTCCCTTGAACTGCAAGGAGATCAAATCCGCCCATCCTAAAGGAAACTCCAGTACTTTGGCTACCTGACTGGAAGATCCTGATGCCTGTACACCCATGGCTGATTCATGTGAATATATAGCAAACACCACTACAATATTATAGTTAGCCCCCAATTAAAATTAATTAATTAATTAAAAATTATAATAACTAATCATACATACCATTAAATATATACAACTATGCAAAAAAAAAAAAAACTGATCCTTGGAAAGATTGAAGGCAGGAGGAGAAGGGGTCGACAAAGGATGAGATGGTTGGATGGCATCACCAACTCAATCGACATGAATTTGAGCAAACTGAAGGAGATGGTGAAGGACAGGGAAGCCTGGCATGCTGCATTCCTTGCAGTCACAAAGAGACGGACACGACAGAGCAACTGAACAGCAACTCAGTTCTATTTCCAGTCTTCTCCTAAGCTTTTGTTTGGGGATGAATATTTCACTTGTCATTTCAGTAAACAAAGGATGTTGCAGCAAAAGGCTGTTATCTACACTGCAGCCCCCCAAGACAGTGTGCCCTGAGGGGAATTCAAGGAGAGGAAAATGGGACAATGACCTGAGGGAGTTAAGATGTATATCATAAACATGACTTCAATAAGCCCTGACTGTTACCTCTTTTCACAGAGAACAGCATGAAAAGAACTTCCCTGGCAGTCCTGTGGTTAAGAATCCCCTGGTCAGCACCAGGGATACAGGCTGGATCCCTGTCCAGGAAGACCTCACAGACTGTGGAGCAACTAAGCCCAAGCACCACGACTACTGAGCACCCAACTAGAGCCTGGGGGGCATGACCACTGACATCCACATCCCGGTCTCACTCTCTGCGATGAGAGATGCCGCCAAAAGCAGAAGTCAACGCATTTCCACTCAAGAGTACCCCTGCTCACCACAACCAGAAAAGGCTGGGCTCAGCAAGGAAGACTCAGCATAGCCAAAATAAGCAAACAAATAAAGAAGATTATAAAAAGAAATAAATAACAATTGTTTAAAGCATGAAAATCATTAATTTAAAATGTATCATGTCCATCATCCGCAGTAACCTTTTGATGCTTTCTGAATGTTTTTTTAGCCTGTGACCTTTTGTACTCTGGCTCCGCTTATAACTTTGGAACAGTTCCTCAGAGCCACCTGAGAAGACACCTTCTGGCTACAATCTTCTGTAAAATCACTGAATAAAGCATATTTTCCATGTTTTAGTTTGTTTATATTTTGTCATTTGCCCTGCTCTTCAAGACCTTTTCCCAACCCACAGTGTCTTGTCCCCACTCACCTGAGTTCCAGGGATTGGATGGAAACTGTTGACTAAAACACAAGTCACCACCTGAAAGCAGAGTCATTTTATCTCGTGGGAGTATTTAAGAGCCAAGCCCAGGCTTCCTTGGTGGCTCAGAGGGTAAAGAATCTGCCTGGAATGCGGGAGATGTGGCTTTGATCCCTGGGATGGGAAATCTGGAGAAGGAAATGGCAGCCTGAGGATCCTGAGAGGTGAGTCCCTGACCCCTGCTTTCCTCCTGCTGCTGCCTGTCCTTCTACAGTGCAGGGGTCAGAAGTGCAGGCTGGGCAGGTTCTGGGAAGGAAGGTCTAATGACGTGGAGAAGGTGGGTCCCACAGCTGAAGAGGCAGCATTATGTCTGGGGTTGAGCTGCTAGACTCCTAGCTTCATTCCCACTTCTAGAATAAAAGGGAGAGGCTGTCTGGCAGGCCGTGAGCAGTGTTTCCTGCTTTCCTCCCTGAGTCTTTTCAACCAAAAAAATATGTTTAGATTTTCCTAGAGGAAAAGAAATCCACTTAACATTTTGTGGGTGTGAATGAACTGTGAGCAAGTCAATTTGGAAGCACTCAATCTAATCTTAAATTAGATCCTATAAGACTGGAGGTTTATTCTCAGTTCATGTATAGGTGAAGCAACAGATAAATACATATTTTAGTATTTTAACCAATGTTGTCTTTTCCTATTATAAAATTCAGAATTTTAGCCTATATTCATCTAGTATTTGTGTTTTCCTGCCTGTTTCTTTAAACAGTTTTTATTTGTATTGCAGTATAGCCCGTTATAATTATGTGGTAGGTCTTCCCTGCTGGTCTAGTGGTAAGAATCTGCCTTCCCATGCAGGGGACATGGGTTTGATTCCTGGTCCCGGAAGATCTCACAGGCCCTGGAGCACTGAAGCTCACATGTCACAACTACAGAGCCACTGCTCTAGGGCCCTGCTCCAAACCAGGAAAACCACCCCAGGGAGAAGCTGGAGCACTGAGTTGCCCCAGCTCCCCCTAACTGGTAACATGCCCTGCGCTGCAAGAAGATGGAGCTCAGTGAAAAATAAGTAAATTAATCTTTTTAAATAAAGAGAGAGAGAGGAGAGAAGTAATAATATTCTGGTAATTTCAGGTAAAGCATAAAGGGGCTTGGCCAAGAATGTACTTGTGTCCATCCTTCCCCACACTTCCGTCCCATCCAGGCCACCACACAAAATTGAGCAGAGTTCCATGTGCTCTACAGTAAGTTCCCCAACTGTATATTCATGAGAAATAAAGTATTAAGACATCATGGATGAAGAGGAAGTCTCCAAATTCAACACGTTTCAATAAGAATACTTGTGTGATATTAATTATCCATGAGAATCAAAAATGAAAATAGCCAGGAAAGTTTAAGAAAAAAAAAAGTTTAATGAGATGACACTAGCTTTAAATACACTTTCAAATACATCAATAAACCAAATAATAAAAAAAGTGTCATAGTGGTAGATGAATTCCCAAACAGTTTAGTAACTGTGAACTAAAATACTGACACACAAACTATACAAGTCCTAATATATACAATTTGAGTCTATAGTAAAAACATGATTCACTTACAACCTGGAGCAGGAGGAAGTTGTTGGGGCAGAAACCTGCAGAAATTCAGACATGGCCTGAAAACTCAGGGCCACTGGGTCAGAGAAGCTGGGTTTAAGGAAAAGCTAATTCAGATGGAGGGGTAAAACATTTTTAATTTCGAGGTTTTGATCAGTGAGAAAATCTCACAGTTAACAGGATGCACACACACATGGAAATGCTGCCGCCCACGTGCTGGCCCCACTTCCAAGGTAAGGAAGGGCCAGCTCCTCAGCTCAGAGAGAAGGGCCAGAGACATCAGGGCCTGACAGCTTCTTTAAAGCAAGTCTCCTACTTCCAGTCAATCAGATCTTCCTTCCCCAGCTCACTGCCCGAGTCCTGAGGGAAAGGTCACAGAGAAGGGGCTCACAGACCCCTGGAGTCCCTCACACATCTGGCAGGCAGAGGGTGAGGAGAGCAAGCCTTTCCAGTTCAGGGAGCTCAGTCTAGTCCAGGGTGCCCCGCAGCCTGGTCAGCCCAGGGTTTATTCCACGAGGTGTCATTGGATTGACTTTCTCTCAGGGTGAACGTGGGGTAGATGGAGAGGCCACAAATTACAGCACAAGATGCCTTCTTTCCAACGGGTCCCACTTTGTATGAAGAGGGAGGGGAAAAGGCAAGGCAATGTAGAGGCATAGGGGGAAGAGCCCACGGACTTTTGCCGAAAGTTCTGTCCCTTCAGGTTGTGAACTAAACTCAGTTGGTGTCCAAGTCAGAAGAGTCCCCTGAGGAAGAGCTGGAGCTGTGGTCCTCCGGCTCAGAATCTCCATCTTCATCCTCAATGCTGAAGGCTGAGGAGCTGACTTCCTCCTCTTCCTCATTTTCTTCTGATCTCCCTGAGCCATGGGAATGTTCTCCAGTCCTGTCTGATGATGCTAACTCTGCAGCCTGAAGCCCCAGGTCTTCTCTAAGCCTTCCTTGCAGATTCCATGATGACGGGGACTGCAGACCCATCCTTCTAATCTTGGGGTTCGGGCCCCCCGTCATGCTCACGTTCTTACGCTTAGCACAGGTCGCCTCTCTGTAAGCAGCGTATTCTTCAGGAGGCAAGCCAGAGATCAAGGTCCACCTTGTACTGTGTCTGCAGTCCCTCTGCCTGCTTCTTATAAAGCTCCTTCTGGTCCGGGGGGACCCGCTGCCAGCGTCTACTGATCTCCACCAGGCGCTCCCTCGGGGGCACCGCTTTCAGTTCCCTGCTCGACCAGAGATCCTGGTGGAACTTGTGATAGCCATTCATTGGGGGCTTCTCGGGCTCTCTGTGGAATTTCCACTTCATGGGTAAACTCTTTTCTAGGGGAGATTTCACCTTTTGAACATTCCCCTGAATCTTCTCTGGCACTTTTATTTCACTTCTTTGGGAGACGACAGATTTCTCCAGGTTTGGGACTAGCTCAGGGTGCTGTGCTCTGAACAGAGCCACTTTCTCCCTAAAATTCTTTTTCTCTTTCTCAAGATCCTGACCGTGTTTCACCCTCAGCTGCTCAGGCACCTTCCTATGTTCCTCAGACAGAACCCTGGTCAGCTCCTGGTTGCTTATCTTGGGGTGTTTTTGGATGTACTGTGGTCGCATCACTTGGGAAATGTGGCGGTATGCTGTCAGGGACTTCTTGAACAAATAAGCATGTTTCTTGTGTTTTCTGGTGTTTTGTTGTGTTTTCTTGTGTTCTTTGGAAAGATTGCTAACATTTTCCTTAGCTTCCAGGACTAATTCTTTCAGCGTGCGAAACTTTCTCACGTTATGGGAAACCTCTAACCATTTGAGTTTGCACATTTCCCCAGAAAAATCTTTAAAAGCTACTTTTCCCCAGTCCATCACTGACTGGGTTGTTTTGAACGTGTGCCCATCACTGGATGGAATGCTTTTCTCCATCCTCTCCAGTAACTGCACTATGTCTTCCTTGGACCAGTCATCTTGGCGTTTAGGCATCGCCATTTCTAGGTCTTTGGGACACTTATGTGATCCCAGCAGTTGAGAAACCTCGGCAGAATCTTCAGCTTCTTCACTCTCAAGATTCAGCAGGTGCAGGTGAGTTATTTCTGAAGTCCTGCACTGTGTGCCACCCTCCGCTTCTGTGGAGAAAGAAAAGGAAAGTTACTCTCCTATGTGACACAGGAGAGAAGCACAGCCCCGTTGGGATACGTCCCTTCTGTCATTTCATTTACCCTCAAGAACGTAAATGAAAACCAGCCAAACCTCTGAGTTGAAAGTCCTGTTGAGCATTATGAAGCTTCTTTTCACAATTAAAAATCCTCAGGCCTGACCCCAACTTGGCACAGTGGGTCTTACATAGAAATGAACAAAAGCCTGGGGACTCACTCAAGGGACAAAGGACGAGAGAAAAGGAAGGGAAGTTAAAAATTAAAATGCCTGACAAGCAAGAGGGCTTTAAAGTAGCAATGAGATACCACAGCACATGGACAAGAATGTCAAAATCCCAAAGAAGAACCAAGTACTGAGAGGGTGGAATATCAGGAAATTTCATCCTAAAGTGATGAAAAAGAGTACAAGCCTTCTGAAAGACAATAAGGCAACTTGTTACTAAACTAAATATTGACTTTCTCCCTCACAAATTCCTCAAAAAACCATTTCAACGCTGAGCAAACTCCACAAAACAACTTCTGAATGCTGGCAGAGGACATCAAGCACCCAAAAAGCAGATCACTGCCTTCAAAAACAGGTAGGGAAAAAATATAAAAGACGAAAAAAGAGACAAAGGAGGTTGGGAGGGAGCTCCGTCCCGGATAGGGAAGGCCGACCCAGGAAAGGAACTTTAAGAAGAGAGGTTTCCAAACACCAGGACACACTCTCCCTGCCGAGTCTGTGGCGAGCCTTGGAAGCACAGAGGGCATCATAACAGGAACGATACATAAATGAATAATTAAAACCGACAGATTACAAGCCCAACAGTGACTTCCCCAGTGGAAAAGCAGCACATAAACCTGCACCCGCCACTAGCAAGTGGGGG
>SJYQ01000123.1:1985570-2002598 GCA_006410935.1 Redunca redunca | reverse complement strand
AAAGGCAAGATCTGAAAAGAGTTTTTTTCCTTCCAGACAGTTTTGTAATGTCCTGGCTAAAAATTAATCACTTTGTTTTACAATGAAAATAAAAATGTCATTGAAATAGCTTAAAAGGGTTCTTTAGAACATAAAATATCCATTAAAAACAACAATATACTTTAACAATTTGAGTTGATGAATCAAAGAGTGTGGGTTAATTTTTTTCATAAAATTGCACTCTGGTTTCAAAACTAAATGAAAATTAAATTTCAGAAAATATGCATTTGATAGAATATCAAACGGAAGTTTGGCTAATAATTCAATACATTCTAAAATTAGAATGTAATTAGCTTTAAAATGTACATTAATGATGCTAAATTTGACATATGGAATCAGAGACACCAAGAAGCCAAGGCATGAATATCAAGTATTCCCACCCCCACCTTACAACAGGGGACAGTAAAATAACATAAAATAGCACCACTTACAATGAATGCAAATAAAATCAATTTTCTTGTTTCAAGCTGTAAATATTTCCAGCCATCTCAAATGGAAAAATTTCATCTATCCGTGATTTATTACTAGTTTTTATATTCACCTGCTTCTTACCATCTGTTGTCCAGCGTTTGTTTCGTCACATGCAGTGACCATTCACCACATCGTTAGCTTGTATATTTATCAGGGCACTAAAGCTGAAGCTCCAGTACTTTGGCCGCCTCATGCGAAGAGCTGACTCATTGGAAAAGACTCTGATGCTGGGAGGGCTTGGGGGCAGGAGGAGAAGGGGACGACCCAGGATGAGATGGCTGGATGGCATCACGGNCAGTACTTTGGCCGCCTCATGCGAAGAGCTGACTCATTGGAAAAGACTCTGATGCTGGGAGGGCTTGGGGGCAGGAGGAGAAGGGGACGACCCAGGATGAGATGGCTGGATGGCATCACGGACTTGATGGACGTGAGTCTGAGTGAACTCCGGGAGATGGTGATGGACAGCGAGGCCTGGCGTGCTACGATTCATGGGGTTGCAGAGTCGGACACGACTGAGCGACTGAACTGAACTGAAAGCCTATACATGTTGCGCCTGTCCCAACACGTAGTATTGCGTCAGATCTATAGCATATATGTAAACTCAAGATTTCTCTTTTTTTAAAAAAATAGATCATTTTAGTGAAACTTAGAAAATTTTAATCAAACAATAAAGTGGAGAGAAGTTGAAATATTTACATCTAATATTTAATGTTATATCTATTTAAACCTAGAATTTATTGAAGTACCTTGTTTACTTTGCTTGCTTCATTTTCATAAAACCTTATTTTGAATTTTATTTAACATAGAAATCATAACTTATAATTCTAAACTTAATAAGATAGTCTCAATCCAGCGTTCTGGGCTAGACTTAATGTCAAAGTTTGTGCATATCTTGTCCTGAATCTTTTAACTCTGATATTAGTTTTAAGCCACTACATTTATTTAAAGTCAGAGGTACTTCATTTCAAGATATCAGCATTCTATTTTCACATTAGAATGAGGAGTGCAAAGGGATCCAGAGAGAGGAGAAGAAAAAGAAGGAAGAAGAAGGAGAAAGAGGAAGAGCAAGGGAAGGCAAAGGTGAGAAGGAAGTTTGGAGGAGGAGGATGCAAACAGGAGGAGGAAGAAGGAGGAAATAAAGAAAAAAGAAGGAAGGAAGGGAGGGAGGGAAGGAGGGGAGAGGAAAGAAGGGAAGGAAACAATAGAGCGAGCAGTGTTATTGTCATTTTTCTCCCGGGACAGAAAACCCCTGGCTTTAGATTCTTATTTAATACAGAAGGATATTTTATTTGCTCACAGTTTGGTGGTGGTAAATGGGGAGGAGGGTGACAGTGTTCTTTGGTTACTTATTCACTCATTGTCTTTTTTTTTTTTTTAATCAAATAAACTAGTAAGACATCCTGTCTCAGTTACTAATACTTTCTGAAAGAGTTTTTGTTTTCACTTTTTGGTATCTTATATTCCTGCTGTATGTAGAAAAAAATTAGATAATATGGAACAGCTTGATGTTTAAAGTATTTTTTAAAATATCCTTGTGCTATTTGATGTTCTAGCACTATTCAAGCAGACCTTCTTCAATGGGCCTTGAGTTCCCTGGTACTTGGATGCAACATCTGGCATAGAGCCAGAGTCAGGTCAGGACTCGTTGCATCTTGTTTGGATTAAACCATTCATTTCAAGCTTTTCTTTTCAAAGTCAATATATACATATTTTATTCCTGTGTAAGAATCAAAGAAAGACTCTGATTCTATAACTTGTTTTCAGTTTCTAAGTAGTGTCTGACTCTGCAATCCCATGGACTGCAGCACACCAGACTTCCCTGTCCACTATCTCCTGGAGCTTGCTCAAATTCATGTCCATTCAGTCAGTGATGCCATCCAACCATCTCATCCTCTGTTGCCCCCTTCTCTTCCTGCCTTCAATCTTTGCCAGCATCAGGGTCTTTTCTGAGTCCCTCTTCACTTCAGTGGCCAAAGTATTGGCACTTCAGCTTCAGTATCAGTTCTTCAAATGAATATTCAGGACTGATGTCCTTTAGGATGGACTGGTTTGAGCTCCTTGCCATCCAAGGGACTTTCAAGAGTCTTCTGCAACACCACAATTCAAAAGCATTAATCATTCTTCAGCACTCAGACTTCTTTACAGTCAATTCTCACATCAGATTCTATAACTAGGATGGTCCAATTTTATAATTAGGAGGATACATTTTTTAATAATTAAAATATTCTCTTCTAGATATTTTCTGACAACATAACTATTTTCAGCCAGAACTTTTCTTTGTAATAATATTTACTGAACTACTATTTTTAGATTAAATAAAGACCTTCAGTCACAGAGAGTTCATCCTTAATTTAAGTAATGAACAGATAATAGCTCTACTGAAGATTCTCCAAATATGAGCAGATTAGAGTTTTACTGGGGAGGCTCCATCCACTGGCCTAGCTCCATTGGTACATTGGTTCAGGCTGTAAAGATCAGCTACCATAGTATGTTAGGCTGTGAAAGAGCAGCAATAAATTTAATAAAATTGAAATAATTGAACGCATATTCTACAGCCACAATAAAATTAAATTAGAAAACAAGAGAATATAATTTTGGATATTCACAAATATTAGGCAATATTTGGAAATTAACACACTTCTAAACAATCCATGGGTCAACAAAGATTACAAAGAAAATTAGAAAAATAGCTTTAACTGAACAACAAAAAGCACAAAAAATCTGTGAATATTTATGGGATGAAGCTAAAGTAGTACTTAAGAGTGAAATTTATAGCATTAAATACCTGTATTAGAAAACTACCCTTTCACTTTAAGAAATTTAAAAATCAAAACAGAATAGAAAACTAAATCTAAAGCATTCAGAAAGAAGAGAATAATAAAGACTAGAGCAAATACCAATGAGATAGAAAGCAGAAAAGCAATAGAAAACATTAAAGAAACAGAGTTGATTCTTCAACAAGATCAATAAAAATGACAACACTTTAGCTAGACTCCTCAAGGAAAATAAAAAGATAGTACATAAATTGCCAAAATCAGGAATGAAAAACCAACATACCACTAACACCACCTTGGAAGCCCAAACATTCCTACAGATCTTATAGAAATTAAAATAATTATAAGAGATCACTAAAATCAACATTATACATAAATTAATCAAGTTAGAATAGAATGAGAAATTCTTAGAGAGACACATTCTACTAAAATTGATTCAAGAAAAAACAAGAAATCTGAATAGACATAAATTAAAAATGGATTAGTAATAAAAATGTCTGCCTACAAAGAAAAAAAAATCAAGTTCAGATGGTTTCAGCACCAAGTTCTGTCAAACATTTAATAAAGAGATGACATTTCATCACAAACTCTTTCAGAAAAATAAAGGAAAACAAGACTTTCCAATTCATTCTGTGAGATTAGTATTACTATGACACTAGAAACAAACAAATTACAAACTATAACCCAATGTCTCTCATGAGTATAGGTGCAAAACTTCTCAACAAAATATTAGGAACATAGAGGAAGGAATATAATCCTTGACAAAGTGTGATTCATATCAGAAATCCAAGACTTGGTTTAATATAAAAATCCCAATGAACATAATACATTCTATTAATAAATGATAAAAATCACCACAAAATTTACAACAGCCACACACGCAAATCCAATATCCATTCATTGGAAAAAACACTTTCACAAAAGAAGAAAAGAAGGAAATTTCCTCAATCCGATAAAGTGACAGTGAAAGTCGCCCAGCTGTGTCCGAATCTTTGCGACCCCATGGACTATACAGTCCATGGAATTCTCCAGGCCAGAATACTGGAGTGGGTAGCCATTTCCTTCTCCAAATCTAATAAAGGGGATCTACAAAGAAACCCTACAGCTAGTAACATATATAATTACATGCTATTAAATGAACATTTACCCAGATCAGAAACTAAAGAAGGATGTCCATTCTCGTGTATGTATTTAATCCTATGATGGAAGTTGTGGTCAGTGCAATCAGACGTGAAAAGTTAATTTAAAAATCCATANTACGGGAAAGAAGCAGAACTGGTTTTATTTGCAGATGACTTGATTCTATATAGAGAAAGTCTAAAGAACAGCCTCTCTACTCCCTTTCTCCCTGCAAAATATCTGCTGGAAATAATAAATGAGCTCAGCAAGGCACACAAGAGCAATAAGAAAAATATCTGTATTTCTATGTACAAGCAATCAAGAATATGAAAGTGAAATTAAGAAAACAATTTAATGCACAATAATAATAAAGCATCTAAGAGGAAATTTAACAAAAAAGTGCAAAGCTATACCACACTGATAGAAAAATTAAAGAATATTTAAATAAGATTTAAATTAAGGAGAGACATTTTATGTTCAGGAAGACTCAATATTGTCAAGATGGTAATTCTCCTGAACTTGATCTAGAGGTTCTCTGAAATCCTTAACATTCAACTAGGCTTTTTGTAGAAACTGACAAAGTGATTTTAACAACTATGTGGAAAAGCAAAGGACTCAGAAAAAACAAACAAACAAGCAAAAAAATGGAGGATGTATACTTTCCCAATACAAGGCACATGGCACAGACTATAGTAGCAAAAATTAGTCAGACTCATAAAATCATAGGATGGTGGCTGCTAGGGACAGATAGGCAGGGGAAATACGGAAGTAATGGTCAAAAAGTGCAAAACTTCAGCTATGTAAGATGTAAGATAAGTAAGTTCTGGAGACCTATTCCACAGCATAGTACCAATGGGTAACAACACTGTATTGTATACAAAGATGAATCCAGTTATGTATTATATGCAGTGTTTTATATAGAGAGAGTGTTAAGAGGGTAGGTAGATCCCCGGTGGCTCAGTGGTAAAGAATCTATTTGCAATGCAGGAGACGCAGGAGACACAGGAGACGCGGTTTCGATCCCTTAGTCAGGAAAATCCCCTGAAGAAGGAAATGGCAACCCACTCTGGTACTCTTGTTGGGAAAATCCCATGGACAGAGGAGCTTTGTGGGCTAGAGGCTGTGGAACTGCAAGAGTCGGACATGACTGAGAAATGCTCTCTTGCACACGTATCACACAAATAATACTAATAAAAATGATAAAGAGGGCAGAACGGAAGTTTGCAATGTGATGGATACATTTATGACCTTGACAGTGTTGATGCTTTCAGGGGTATATACTTATCCTCAAACATACTGAATTGTATATATTAAATATATACAGTTTTTTACATGCTTGGAATGGAAAACACAAACATCCCTGAGCTAACTTGGGAATTATTAAGCATTAAATGCATGGATGGAGAAAAAAAAATTACTAATTATTCAAAGCATACAGTTTTTGCAAACAAAAATTGAAAGAAAGTTTCTAATTATATTCACACTTCCTTTTCACAGCCTGATATTAATAAAGTGTTGAGCCAATTTCTAAACCACAGCAGTGGTTTGGCACATGTTTAGAAGACAGAAAAAAATGGGGTTAAATAGATATTTTCAGCTCTAAATGGAAAACATCGCTCATGGTGCTCTTTAGTAGAAAAAAAAAATCCTCTATTTCTCCCAGGATATGGGCACCGGATATATGGGCTTGGTCAACACTGTAGGCTGACCTTAAGATCAAAGGTCAGCCTTTGATTACAAAGAAAAGGGATATCCAGGAAGAAGGTGAGATGAATAAATATGAAAAGAAGGATTATTTTTATTCATAATCAGTCCTCCATTGCGATTTCTTATCATTTAATGCCCAGCCTCCTCTCAGCAATTCTTGTCTTTCCAGAAATTTCTGGTAGAATTTTCCCATTTTGTGGGTCTTTCTTTAAGAACCACGGGCCCTAAGGCACAGATGAGCTGCAAGAGGCAGTGGCTCAAATGCCCATGGTTCCCATTCCGGCTGGACTGTCTTCTCCCAGCCTGCGCTTACGGCTTCACAAGATTTTCCTACAATCAAGTAAGTGATGCAGGAAGAGAAAATCCACCCTGGTTATCAATCATTCTGGCAAGATTTGGGGCCTTCCACAAACACAGAGAGCACTAAAGCCCCTTCCTTGGACACTCTTTAAGGTGGTAGAGGAAAATCCTCCCAGTAGGCGGAAATGCAGACAGTCCACCTGGCCATTTACCTGAAAGGACAAAGAGCCTGACTAAGGCAGAACTGGCTGCAACCCCCGCTAAGAACCCACTGTGTCGGAGATGAGCACGGGGTCCTCAGTCCTGCACCATTCACCTGGAGGGTCAGCCAGCTAATCAGTGTGGTTCCACCGAACCGCTTCCACCATGGAGGGAGGGACAGTCTGTTCTCAGGGGAATCTTCAGTGGGTTGATTGCACAGTCCTCCTGCCACTACAACCGCGGGTGGACTTACAGGATGCCTTATCCAAAGTCACTGTGTTTCGCAGGACATTGTTTCCGACGAAGGAACCCACTTCCCCCCACCCCCAACCTTTCTTCTTCTTAATGAGAGCTACTGTTTTTGAAAATCCAACAGGACCAACTAGCAACTAAAGTTTGAGAGTTTTCTACATTTTATCTCATTTAATACACTCAGTGTTCGTATATGATGTACATGTGCCTCTGGGGATCAGAGAGGATAAAACAACTGCCTACGGCATTTGTTTGAACTGATTGCCTGAAGATACCTGCCCGGTGGTAGAATACTGATCCTGTTCTGTTTATAACCTGTGGGCTCTCAACTGTTGCATTGTCCTGTCTCCAAAGGGAAATAAATTCTGCAGAGGCATCACTAATGTCTAGACAGAGGACAGTTTGTAGTCAAGGAAGCCACAGTTTAAAAAGATCTTAGGAAGACAGGGGGACATTGATTTTGCCATTCTAGCTTGTAAGAAGCAGGGTATCTGTGTGATTTCTAGCATACCCTGATGATGCTTTGCTTTTGCCATTTTAACCCAGATTCTTTGTTTTCATTTCATCTAATGTCACTTCTTCAACATAGGTCTGCTTTCTGGGATGGATTCCTTTTAGCAAACACTGTCATGTGCAGTAATGAGAGGAAGGATGGGAGATGGGTATCTCATGCAGGCAGGTTTGAAGCTCACTTTTTAAAAAAGAAAATGTTCAGATTAGGAGTTGTTCCTTCCCTCCTATCACCTAATAGTGGGCCTTTTCAAAGATTTCTCTAGCTTTGAGTTAATGGATTTGCAAGCACTCATTCAGGGAGAATTACACTTTTTCTAACAAGGGAAACTCATCGATAATGCCAGCATGTGAGAAACGCGGCTGGGCTAAAGCACATTAATTCAGGTAGATGATAAGGAGGTCACAATAATATATTAAGAGCAAACAGAACATCATTTCCCACTATTTAAATTTTAGTGTTTCTGTTTTTCCTTTAGTCTCATCCTATCTACTTCTAAAAAGTGTTTCTAACATATCATCATTATGATAGCAGCAGTAAAGGAAAATTCTTGGATTGTCATTGGTTTTAATGTCACGGAAAGAATTTTATCAAAGTAGAGGTTCTGAAAGTGCACATCTCTGTCTTTATCTTTCCTCTCTTTTCTCCCTTCTTGATGGAGTATGCCAATTAGCTTCCTGAGTTGGGACATTACTACTATATTTTGTTCTATTTATTAGAAATATTTTCCATTGCTTAAGGATAAAAATAAGTTCAGTGTTTGCTCCTGAAAAACTGAGATTTCCAAATCATTTTCAGAATTTAATCATCAGATGTTTCTCCAAAACTGATTTGACAATTAACAACCTTATCTGACAGTAAAGAATCTGCCTGGCAATGCAGGAGACCTGGGTTCCATCCCTGCGTCAGGATGGTCCCCTGGAGAAGGAAATGGAAACCCACCAGAGTATTCTTGCCTGAAGAATCCTATGGACAGGGGAGCCTGGAGGGCTACAGCCCATGGGGTTGCAAAGAGTTGGACCTGACTGAGTGACTAAGACTAATTCAACCTGACTTGGAATTTTCAACTTTGGCTAAGTTCATTAATTAAGACACTATATGTTTTCTAGGAATAATATAGTCTCATAGCTATTAGAGTTTCAGCCATTCCTTACTAGAAACAGACGTATTATTAGAAAAGTTTCACATGGCTGTTTGTGTGTGTGTGTTTGTCCTTTCCAGACAATTAATATCTGCTTCTTATTAAAATTAGTTAACAATTCTAAGAAAATGCCTTGAGAACAGAAAAATTAGTATAGGATTATAATGATTATGATAAAAACAAAGCTTATTTTTGTCTGTTCTTTTAATCCTAAAGTTGTCACAAAAATATGCAGTCATTAATAAGATCTTGTTGAATTCTTAATGTCTTCCTTTCCTCATTAAATTAATAATTTAACTTTTTTTCTTTTAACGTTTAGGAATGCTCAAACTTCTTTGCTTCTAAAAACATCCTCTCCAATTACACTTTGAAAAAACTGAATTTTGAGTAAAATGTTTGTTCATGTTCCTGCTCTATATTCCACTCACAGACAGTGATATTGGGCAAGTCAGCTGGCCTTTTGGCATTTAAGTTTCCTAATCCAAGTTCACAGTGATATTAACCTGACTTACTGGGTGATTGTGACAATAAATTGATACATTGTGCTCAAAGCCCTTTGTAAAGAAGAGGACAATAAATAAAATGATGAATTTAGAAAAGGAAGGTATCAAAGATGACTCAAGATTTCTGGCTTGGATAATAGATGGTATATTTTGGAGGAGGAGCATGGAGAAGGGGGTCAAGGGGATATAAAAGAGTTCTAATTAGATAATTTTATTTTTAGATGCTTTTGAGTCTCTGAAATAAAATATTAGGTGTATATATATATATATATATGAGTCCAGAAATCAGAGGATATCTGGGCTAGAGCTGTATATTTGTCAGTCATCTATAAATATGTTGCTTCAAACCACAGATATTCTTGAAATCAATAAAAAAGAAAATACACACTAAGAATAAGAGAGTACTTAGGATCAGTATGCTGTGTCCAAAGTAGACGAGGTTGATAGTGAAAAGAAGATAGAAATGAGAAGCAGAGAAGTAGGGAGTAAAACCTGGTGATAGTAGGGGAAGAAAAAATTTTCAATTGTCAAAAATTTGAATGCAGTAGAGGGGACTTGTACAAATATGACTGGAAATCGCTCTTATATTCTGTGAACAGGCATCAGGATTAACTTTAATGAAAATTATTTTAATAGTCCATAAAATAGACAAATCTATTCTGGGATAAAGTAAGGAAGTAGAGACAATGACAAAGAAAATGTTTTCAAGAAGTTTAGCAACAAAGTGGAAAAAATAGAGAGAGAGGTTACTAGAAGATGAGATCCTAGAAATTATTTGTTACTAAGGATGTCTTATGAAGGAGCTGAGAGCACATTTAAAAGCCAGTGGGATGTTCAACATCATTCACTATCAGAGAAATGCAGATCAAAGCCACAATGAGGTACCATTTCACACAGGTCAGAAGGGTTGCTATCAAAAAGTCTACAAACAATAAATGCTGGAGAGGGTGTGGAGAAAAGGGGACCCTCTTACACTATTGGTGGGAATGTAAACTAGTACAGCCACAATAGAGAACAGTGTGGAGATTACTTAAAAAACTAGAAATAGAACTGCCATATGACCCAGCAATCCCACTGCTGAGCATACACACCAAGGAAACCAGAATTGAAAGAGACACATGTACCCCAGTGTTCATTGCAGCACTGTTTACAATAGCCAGGACATGGAAGCAACCTAGATGTCCATCAGCAGACGAATGGATAAGAAAGCTGTGGTACATATGCACAATAGAGTATTACTCAGCCATTAAAAATAATGTATTTGAATCAGTTCTAATGAGGTGGATGAAACTGGAACCTATTATACAGAGTAAAGTAAGTTAGAAAGAAAAACACCCATACAGTATATTAATGCATATATATGGAATTTAGAAAGATGGTAACAATGACCCTATAGGTAAGACAGCAAAAGAGATACAGAGATAAAGAATAGACTTTTGGACTTTGTGGGATAAGGCGAGGGTGGGATGGGATTTGAGAGAATAGCACTGAAACATGTATATTACCATATGTGAACTAGATCACCAGTCCAAGCTCGATGCATGAGACAGGGTGCTCAGGGCTGGTGCACTGGGATGACCCTGAGGGATGGGATGGGAAGGGAGGTGAGAGGGGGTTCAGGATGGGGGACACATGTACACCCATAGCTGATTTGTGTCGATGTATAATGAAAGCCACTACAATATTGTAATTAGCCTCCAATTAAAATACAAAAAATAAATTTTTTAAAAGGAACATTAAAAAATATTTAAAAGCCAGTGGAAGGGTTCCAGTATTGAGAGAGAGAAGAAGTAGTCAAATACATAAGAGAGAGATGACTTGCATGTAATTCCAGATTCCTAAGGATGAAGTCAGTGGCACAGATGTATAAATTAGCCTTAGGTAGGAGGAATGACCATTTTGAATTTCTGCAAGAAGGAAATGAAATAATAATAAAATGTGGGCTACCCTTACTAAGTATAACACTATCATGATAAATTTTTCAAAATTGGTTTTGAAGGACTTTCTAGATGGTCCAGTTGTTGGCACTCTGCCTTCCAATGCAGGAATTACAGGTTCAATCCCTGGTCTAGGAGCTAGGATCCCACATGCCTCGCGGCAAAACTCCAAAACATAATACAGAAACCATGCTGTAATGAATTCAAAAAGACTTGAAAATGGTCCAGACCAAAAAATAAATCTTTTAAGAAACTGGTTTTGAAAAAAGTTCAGCAAAGCCCAGGATCTATAGCAGAAATACAGCTCAGTTCAGTTCGATCACTCAGTAGTGTCCGACTTTGCAATCCCATGAACTGCAGCACGCCAGGCCTCCCTGTCCATCACCAACTCCTGGAGTCTACCCAAACCCATGTCCATTGAGTCGCTGATGTGATCCAGCCATCTCATCCTCTGTCGTCCCCGTCTCCTTCTGCCCTCAATCTTTCCCAGTATCAGGGTCTTTTCCAATGAGTCAGCTTTTCGCATCAGGTGGCCAAAGTACTGGAGTTTCAGCTTCAACATCAGTCCTTCCGATGAACACCCAGGACTGATCCCCTGCAGAAATACATGCACTTCCTAAAGAGTGTTAGTCTGTAATCATCTCTGCCTCCTACAAAAGAACAGAGAATGAGACTCAAGACATTCATGTATTCATAGAATATTGGGACATAGGTGGGTAAACAGAGCAATTTAATTAGCAGAATCCTCTAGGTAGGAGTAAATGGTCTGCTTGTGTGGGGTTAATGAACTCTTCCATGGCACTGAATAGAACCACAGTGCCTTCAAAGGACTCATTGACCTCACAGGGATGAGCACATTTTTCTATCAGAGAGTTCTTTATTTACCAATCTTCACACTCTGCAGGAGAAGGCCACATGGCTATGAGCTATCAGATCCCCATAGGTAAAAGAAGTGCTGTTCACAGTTGGCATCCCAACACACACAAAGAACGTGAGAATTTCTCATAGAACTGTTTTTCTTCCTATTCATAAATAAGTGGTCCTGCCCAGCATTGCTTAGTTTCATCAGTGTAACACAGATATGAAATAACAGTAGTTTCTTATATTTGACGACATCTCTGAACCACAGCAGGATGGCACTCAGTATTGAAGGTGTGTGCTTGAGGGCAGAGTAGGGCTGAGCCAGTGGTTGGTGACCTTCTCCTTCTTTGGAGATGAGACGTGGCAGCGCTTATTTTACACCTCCCTGAGCATTCACACAGGTAATAAGCAGTTATGAGTCCTCACTGGAGGCCGCACAAATATTTCTCTGGGCCATGGCAGAGGAAAACAAGAAGAAAAAAAGACACAGCTAAATACCTGATCATTGATGTTAACTGTAATAACACAAACATCTAGTTTTATTTGAAGTGTTCACTTTATAGGTCAAAGCCAAGAGAGAAGAAAAGGAGGAAAAATCCACTTTCAGCCTCTTCCCTTTATTTGACAATTATCTAATGCTCTCTCACTTTTTCGTGTGGCTTATGAGCAGAGGGGCTACACTTCTGAGCCTCGGAAATTAGAGAGTGCCCTCTCCTCTGACAGGCAGGGGAGATGTGCTTGCAGCCCCTCATACAATATTCAGACTGCCCAAGTCTGGGGTTCCTCACTATGAGACAAACCCCTAAGTGTGCAAGGCCCACCAGGGCCCTTCAGTGTTACCTGTAGGATCTGGGAGGCAAGGGCAGTCAGCACAAACACGACACCCAAGTTGCCTGCTGAGCCCGGAGTCCTAACACCCTTTGTTTCTGATTCAGAAATCTCATGTCTGGGGCCAGCATCCATGAAACCACGACAGGCTAACTCGTTAGTTTGAAAAAAAATCTCTGAGACCTCACAGTTAGTTCTCCATAGTCTGTCTCCCTTAATTTGTTTACATGGTGTGTGTGCGTGCACACACACACACACACACACACACACACACACACATACACACATGTGTATATTCCACCAGGAGTAACCCTGGAGATCATTCAGAGTTTCTGCCTCTCAGAAAAAAGTTGTATAAACAATTTGACAGAACAGGCCTATAGCATAAGCCAGATGATCCTGACTCTCTCTGGGGGTGAACTATATCTTCAAAATGCCATGATGTTTGAGGCTACAATTGGGGATATGAGAAATCCTGAAAAATTAAAACTACAAAAATATATTTTGTATTATGTTAAACATTTAACAATAATCTTTGGAGCTTTGTTTCATAATCAACTCAGTATTCTGTCTTGTGGCTTTACATTAACATATAAGTAGAGATATACCTAAATATTAACAAGATGCCTTATCTTACATTACCTTGGTGTCTTAAGTGTATGCTCGTTAGACTAAAACTTTAAACAAGAAACTATAACAAAGTTTCTTCTACCACTCTTGACTAGTGTGGTGGATTGCCAAAGACTTTGGGTCACAAGTGAAAAAGAAAAAAATCCAAATTGACTGCATCTTTTCTTATTGCTTAACAACTGTCAGACAATTGAGAAATTTGCTTTGGATGAAGCATGAACATTCCTTTTTCCATTCCCAGCCCCACTCCGCACAGTCTGCAGCTCTTCAGCTGACCACTGATTGATGTCAATGAGAAAATTCTCAGACAGAAGACAAGCAATATGTCATGGGTTTTTGATTCTTCAAGCTTCTGATTAGGACCAGAGCCAGCAATTACACACACTCATGCCTATTCTCTTCTTGAAGACAGAGAAAGCAAAATCTTCTTGGGGTGGTGAGAATAATGACTGTTCCTCATGCAAAATGAATATGGCTCATCAACTTACAAAAAAAAAAAAAAAAGGCAAAGTCCAGGGCATGTCAGGACAAAGAAGAATAGAAGGTTATTTTTCTGTCTGTTCTCTATATTCTTTTGTAAGTGGGCAAGACGCGGGCTTACAAATAGTTGGACATATGCAGAGAGAGAGCTGACACACAGGAGCCAGTGCAGCCCCATTCATGACTTAGCTGACATACAGGTACTGGGTAGGGCTTCCCTGGTGGCTCCGCTGCTAAAGAATTCACCTGCAATGTGTGAGACCTGGGTTTGATCCCTGGGTTGGGGAGATCCCCTGGAGAAGGGAATGGCTACCCACTCCAGTATTCTGACCCAGAGAATTCCATGGACTGTACAAAGAGTTGGACACGACGAAGGACTTTCGCATATATTGGGTGTCTGCAATGCAACTGCCCTATGGTAATAGCAGCACGCTGTGGTCAGTTCTGGGGGAAAACTAACACCAAGCAAGGCTCTTGCCCTCCTTAAATCTCTAGTCAAGAGGAGATGACAGACACTGAGGATCTAACACGTGCTACTGAAGTTTAAAAGAACGTAAAGACAAGCTGACCTAGTCTGAGGGTAAGTATGGATCAATGTAGAGATTCTAGGATAAGTGACATAAAAAACTGAGAACTAAAATAAGAATAAACATTAAACTAGGAAACCAAACAAGAGAAGTATAAGGGGAAGAATGATGCAAAGACCCTGAGGCACAAAGTCTGATACGACTGAATTATATGAACAGAGGAGGAGATATGTTAATGAAACAGAAAAACTACTCAGGGGCTAGATAAGGAGCCTTGTAGGTTTTAGTGAGAATTTGTTTCAGGATGATAGAAAACTATTTCCATACAGTATGTGTTTATGAAATAACTATTGCTGTAGTGTAAATTATAGATTGAGGAGATCAAGGGTAGATGTGGGGGGACCAATTTAGAACTAGGTGAGGAAAGAGTTGATGTCGGGTTAAACCATGAAGGAGCTGATGAAGAGAATTACAAGTGGACAGATTCCAGGATGACTTAAAAGCTAGAATTTATATCTTTTGGTAATTAATAGAGCATGGGAGAAGAGTGAGGGGAGGGAGCTACACAGGACTCCCAAGTTTCTATCCAAAGCAATCAACAGGATAGAAAGTCCATTTTCTGCATACAGAACAAGAGAAGACAATCAGGACTGGAAAAAAAAAAGATGAAGAGTTCTGTTTTTGACATCTTGGTCTTGAGGGGTCCATCTATGTGTGTCTGGAGCTAATGAGAAAAGTCATGGGTTCCCCAAAATGATAAAAACTTAGGTTTTGGCAACATTTAGGTATTAAAGTCTTGAGAATGCTCAGGAGGATATTATATGGTATTTATTAAGTAAAGAGCTTAGGTGAGAGTCTGAGGAAAACATAAATTTAATAAATAAAAATAAAATAAGAGAAATAACTGACAAAATAACTGAACTATGAACTTCCAGATGTTCAAGTTGAATTTAGAAAAGGCAGAGGAACCAGAGATCAAACTGCCAACATCCGTTGGATCATCGAGAAAGCAAGAGAGTTCCAGAAAAATATCTACTTCTTCCTTATTAACTATGCCAAAGACTTTGACTGTGTGAATGACAACAAACTCTGGAAAATTCTGAAAGAGATGTGAATACCAGACCACCTGCCCTGCCTCTTGAGAAACCTATATGCAGGTCAGGAAGCAACAGTTAGAACTGGACATGGAACAATAGACTGGTTCCAAATAGGGAAAGGAGTATGTCAAGGCTGTATATTGTCACCCTGCTTATTTAACTTCTATGCCGAGTACATCATGAGAAATGCTGGGCAGGATGAAGCACAAGCTGGAATCAAGATTGCCAGGAGATATATCAATCACCTCAGATATGCAGATGACACCACCCTTATGGCAGAAAGCAAAGAACTAAAAAGCCTCCTGATGAAACTGAAAGAAGAGAGTGAAAAAGTTATCTTGAAATCCAATGTTCAGAAAACTAAGATCATGGCATCTGGTCTCATCACTTCATGGCAAATAGATGGGGAAACAGTGACAGACTTTATTTTTGGGGGCTCCAAAATCACTGCAGATGGTGACTGCAGCCATGAAATTAAAAGACGCTTGCTTCTTGGAAGAAAAGTTATGACCAAAGTAGAAAGCATATTAAAAAGCAGAGACATTACTTTGTCAAAAAAGATCCATCTGTCAAAGCTATGGTTTTTCCAGTAGTTGTATATGGATGTGAGAGTTGGACTATAAAGAAAGCTGAACGCAGAAGAATTGATGCTTTTGAACTGTGCTGTTGGAGAAGTCTCTTGAAAGTCCCTTGGACTGCAAGGAGGTCAAGCCCGTCCATCCTAAAGGAAATCAGTCCTGAATATTCATTGGAAGGACTGATGCTAAAGCTGAAGCTCCGATACTTTGGCCACCTGATGTGAAGAACTAACTCATTTGAAAAAATCCTAATGCTGGGAAAGATTGAAGGTGGGAGGAGAAGGGGACGACAGAGGATGAGATGGTTGGATGGCATCACGACTTGATGGACATGAGTTTGAGTAAGCTCCGGGAGTTGGGGATGGAAAGGGAGGCCTGGCCTGCTGTAGTCCGTGGGGTCGCAAAGAGTCGGACATGACTGCAACTGAACTGGACTGAACGGAACTGATGAAGCTGACCGGAAAGCGGTCAGAGACCAGGAGGGTGTGCTGGCATGGGCACTGAGGGGCGGAGTGCTTCAGTAAGAAGGTGGTTAGCAGTGGGGAATGGTGCTAAGCTGTTAAAGACAAAGACTAAGAAATGTGGGCTTACTGAGAAAGAGGGCATTGCTATTTCAATATAAAAACCGGAGAAGAGCATCCTTTCATGTGTTTGTTAGCCATCTGTATGTCTTCTTTGGAGAAATGTCTATTTAGTTCTGTGGCTCATTTTTTGATTGAGTCGTTAAAAAGAATACATTTGAATCAGTTCTAATGAGGTGGATGAAACTGGAGCTGATTATACAGAGTGAAGTAAGCCAGAAAGAAAAACACCAATACAGTATACTAACACATATATATGGAATTTAGAAAGATGGTAACGATAACCCTGTATGCGAGACAGCAAAAGAGACACAGATGTATAGAAGAGTCTTTTGGACTCTGTGGGAGAGGGAGAGGGTGGGATGATTTGGGAGAATGGCATTGAAACATGTGTAATAGCATATAAGAAACGAATCGCCAGTCTATGTTTGATGCAGGATACAGGATGCATGGGGCTGGTGCACTGGGATGACCCAGAGAGATGGTATGGG
>SJYQ01000123.1:1972941-1984172 GCA_006410935.1 Redunca redunca | reverse complement strand
GTGACAATATACAGCCTTGACGTACTCCTTTTCCTATTTGGAACCAGTCTGTTGTTCCATGTCCAGTTCTAACTGTTGCTTCCTGACCTGCATACAGGTTTCTCAAGAGGCAGGTCAGGTGGTCTGGTATTCCCATCTCTTTCAGAATTTTCCACAGTTTATTGTGATCCACACAGTCAAAGGCTTTGGCATAGGCAATAAAGCAAAAATAGATATTTTTCTGGAACTCTCTTGCTTTTTCCATGATCCAGCGGATGTTGGTAATTTGATCTCTGGTTCCTCTGCCTTTTCTAAAACCAGCTTGAACATCAGGAAGTTCACAGTTCTTGTATTGCTGAAGCCTGGCTTGGAGAATTTTGAGCATTACTTTACTAGCGTGTGAGATGAGTGCAATTGTGCGGTAGTTTGAGCATTCTTTGGCATTGCCTTTCTTTGGGACTGGAATGAAAACTGACCTTTTCCAGTCCTGTGGCCACTGGTGAGTTTTCCAAATTTGCTGGCATATTGAGTGCAGCACTTTCATGGCATCATCTTTCAGGATTTGAAATAGCTCTACAGGAATTCCATCACCTCCACTAGCTTTGTTCGTAGTGATGCTTTCTAAGGCACACTTGACTTCACATTCCAGGTTGTCTGGCTCTAGATGAGTGATCACACCATCGTGATTATCCGGGTCGTGAAGATCCTTTTTGTACAGTTCTTCTGTGTATTCTTGCCATCTCTTCTTAATATCTTCTGCTTCTGTTAGGTCCATACCTTTTCTGTCCTTTATCGAGCCCATCTTTGCATGCAATGTTCCCTTGGTATCTCTAATTTTCTTGAAGAGATCTCTAGTCTTTCCCATTTTGTTGTTTTCCTCTATTTCTTTGCATTGATCGCTGAAGAAGGCTTTCTTATCTTTTCTTGCTATTCTTTGGAACTCTGCATTCAGATGCTTATATCTTTCCTTTTCTCCTTGGCTTTTTGCTTCTTTTCTTTTCACAGCTATTTGTAAGGCTTCCCCAGACAGCCATTTTGCTTTTTTGCATTTCTTTTCCATGGGAAAGGTCTTGATCCCTGTCTCTTGTACAATGTCACGAACCTCATTCTATAGTTCATCAGGCACTCTATCTATCAGATCTAGGCCCTTAAATCTATATCTCACTTCCACTGTATAATCATAAGGGATTTGATTTAGGTCATACCTGAATAGTCTAGCAGTTTTCCCTACTTTCTTCAAGTTGAGTCTGAATTTGGTAATAAGGAGTTCATGATCTGAGACACAGTCAGCTCCTGGTCTTGTTTTTGTTGACTGTATAGAGCTTCTCCATCTTTTGCTGCAGAGAATATAATCAATCTGATTTCATCATTGACCATCTGGTGATGTCCATGTGTAGAGTCTTCTCTTGTGTTGTTGGAAGAGGGTATTTGCTATGACCAGTGCATTTTCTTGGCAAAACTCTATTAGTCTTTGCCCTGCTTCATTCCACATTCCAAGCCCAAATTTGCCTGTTACTCCAGGTGTTTCTTGACTTCCTACTTTTGCATTCCAGTCCCCTATAATGAAAAGGACATCTTTTTGGGGTGTTAGTTCTAAAAGGTCTTGTAGGTCTTCATAGAACCATTCAACTTCAGCTTCTTCAGCATTACTGGTTGGGGCATAGACTGGGATTACTGTGATATTGAATGGTTTGCCTTGGAGATGAACAGAGATCATTCTGTCGTTTTTGAGATTGCATCCAAGTACTGCATTTCGGACTCTTCTGTTGACTATGATGGCTACTCCATTTCTTCTGAGGGATTCCTGCCCACAGTAGTAGATATAATGGTCATCTGAGTTAAATTCACTCATTCTAGTTCATTTTAGTTCACTGATTCCTAGAATGTGGACTTTTACTCTTGCCATCTCCTGTTTGACCACTTCCAATTTGCCTTGATTCAAGAACCTGACATTCCAGGTTCCTGTGCAATATTGCTCTTTACAGCATCGGACCTTGCTTCTATCACCAGTCACATCCACATCTCAGTATTGTTTTTGCTTTGAGGCTACTTCAATTATTTTTTAACAAATGGAGTCATAATACATACATCATTTATAAAAAATTTTAAGCAAGGGTTAACAGAATTAATTAGCAAAGCGTAGTTAACACTGCTGAATGCTGTATACAAAAGTTAAGAGAGTAAATCCTGAGTTCTCATCACAAGAAAAAACTTTTTTTTACTTTTTCTTTAATTTTGTGTGTATATGAGATGATAGATGTTTGCTAAACTTATTGTGAGAATCATGTCATAATGTCATAAAGATATAGCAAATCATTATGCTATAAGTTTAAGCTTATACAGTGCTGTATATCAATTGTGTCTCAATAAAACTGGAAGAAAATATTTCATAAGCAAGTGATTCTACATGCAAAGTCATTAATTTTATATACTTTATGTGTAATAGACAAATACTGAACATAAATCATCAGTTTAATTTGTTCAAACTATCACTTCTCAGTGGGAACAATTAGACCTGGACAAGACAGGACTATTGCAAACCCCAAGAGGAACTTGGCACCCTTCAGGAGGATCTGGGGCACACAGTATGGGCCTCAGAAACAAAGCAAAAAAATAAAGACACGGACACATGTAAGGCATGTAAGGACAGACTCAGAAATACCAGGAACAATCTAAAATACCCACTCGAAGATTCAAAGATGAGCAGAAGGCTAAAAGCCCCAAAGAAGCAAGGCCTGCAAATCAAATCAAAACACTATCAAAACAGGTCAAAAACATCTCTTCTGGAGAAAGATCAGGGGTTGGAGCCAGGGGATTCTGCTCTGAAAGTCAATCCCAAGCACCTGAGGCTCCCATGTTACGGAGGAAACCAGATTAGTTACCTTGTTCACGAACATCTTCGCTTCTAACCAGAGAATTCTTTTGTTGTTATCTTAGTCAGTGTGGAAAGCATCTTCAGCTTTTTCTGTTGACTTATTTTTGTGTTCTTTTGTTTTCCTTTTGTAGGTGTGCTGTGATCAAAATAATCTTGAACTCAGGAATCAGAAAAGCTGAGTTCACAGTCTAACAAGGCCAACCACTAGTTCATCTAATCTATGGTTTAATTTATTCATCTACAAAATGGCATAACACACACCCAACACACAGGACCATGAAAATGTCAACAAAGTCTAGCCCAGAAATGATTTCCATTATGTTAAAAATAAAAACTGCATTTTATATTAAACTTTCTTTATTATAAAATGGGCTTCCCAGATGTGTTAGTGGTAAAGAACCTTCCTGCCAGTGCCAGAGACCTAAGGGACCTGGGTTTGATCCTTGGGTTGGGAAGATCCCCTGAGGAAGGAAATTGCAACCCACTCTAATATTCTTGCCTGGAGACTCCCATGGACGGAGGAGCCTGGTGGGCTACAATCCACAGCATCGCAAAGAGTCAGACATTACTGCAGCGATTTAGGATGGATGACTGGATTATGAAATAAAACAAAACCATTATTTCCCATAACTTATAATAGTTAAGACAACAGCAAATATGTGTATCTACATCATAGAAGATATAATTTTATGTTGTTTTATGCTGAATAAATAAAAATGTATAAGCTGGCATACTACTGCTTTTGTGTTTAGAATAGTGAATGATGGCTCATTCGCACGTGCTGTTTAACGTAGCACCATAAGAGTGAATACTTACATGACTTAATCTGACCCCCACCTAGGCCAATCATCAATATAGCTGATGCTTTCTTTCCTTAATATTAGTAGTTTAATATTGCTGCATAACCAATTATCACAATTCAGACGTTTCAGACAAATTTATTATCTCATGGTTCTGTGGGTCAGGAGCAAAAAAAAACCTCCAGGTGGAAGTTAGGTGGGTAGACCTCGCATAGGGTCTCACCAGGCTGAAGTCCAGCTGTGGATTCCTGGACTGTGGTCTCATCTGGAACTCGAGGGTCTCTCCTCCAAACTCATTGGCTGTTGGCAGAATTCAGCTCTTTCGGGCAGGAACGAGGTCACCGTTTCCTGTGGGCTGTCAGCTGAGGGCCTGTCTCAGTTCCTAGCCTTGTGGCCTGCTAGTAACTTAAAGGCTTCCTTCATGGAAGCTGGCAAGAGCGTCTCTGTCTGGTCAGCTAAGATGGAGTCTTACATAACACAGTGTGATCCCGGGAGCAACCATCCTGGTATAGTCCTTGACTCCGCCCACACTCAAGGGCAGGGGGAGTATATCTCAGGAGCCATTTAGGAACTGCCTATCACACTCCTCACCTCTTTATCACAATCTATGGAAGCAGGTGCCACCTCCATTTTGCCCTGTGTTCACCTCCTTGTCTCAGCATCCTGTGCAGACAGAATCCAAGACCCCCGTGAGCACCCTGTTCCTACAGGGAGCTCTGAGCTTGAAGCCAGGAACACAGTTATGTGAAGAGATCAGTGAAGCCCAGAAGGTCATAGTTAGTCATATTCTGCAGTTGTATTTTTTATTTTTTTTGACCACCATGTTCTCTTTTGCTCTGATAGAAGATGAAGCTAATCTCTTATAATATTTAACAAACAATAATATATCACTGCAGATGGTGATTGCAGCCATGAAATTAAAAGACGCTTACTCCTTGGAAGGACAGTTATGACCAACCTGGATAGCATATTCAAAAGCGGAGACATTACTTTGGCAACAAAGGTCCGTCTAGTCAAGGCTATGATTTTTCCTGTTGTCATGTATAGATGTGAGAGTTGGACTGTGAAGAAGGCCGAGCGCCGAAGAATTTGATGCTTTTGAACTGTGATGTTGGAGAAGACTCTTGAGAGTCCCTTAGACTGCAAGGAGATCCAACCAGTCCATTCTAAAGGAGATCAGTTCTGGGTTTTCATTGGAAGGACTGATGCTAAAGCTGAAACTCCAGTACTTTGGCCACCTCACGTGAAGAGCTGACTCATTGGAAAAGTGTTTGATGCTGGGAGGGATTGGGGGCAGGAGGAGAAGGGGACGACAGAGGATGCAATGGCTGGATGGCATCACTGACTCGATGGACGTGAGTCTGAGTGAACTCCGGGAGTTGGTGATGGACAGGGAGGCCTGGCGTGCTGCGATTCATGGGGTCACAAAGAGTCGGACACGACTGAGCAACTGAACTGAACTGAATATATATATATGTGTGTATATATATATATATATGTATAATTTCTAAGCAATAATAATATATATATTTATTACTTAGAAACCTACAGGCTGTTCACTTATTGTATTCTTTTCTCTTGTTTTTTCTTATTTTTATGCTCTAATATCTCAGAGGTATTAACTACCTCTGAGTTATGAGCCCATGTCCATAGCACAAGTAAACTCAAGTAACTCACCAGCATCCAATAAAGTGGGCTCAGCTACATTCTACTGTAGAGTCAATAAGCTGTGTTCTCAGTCACTCAGTCATCTCTGACTCTGAGACTCCGTGGACTGTAGCCTACCAGGCTCCTCTGTCCATGGGTTTCTCCAGGCAAGAATACTGGAGTGGGTTGCCATTTCCTTCTCCAGGGGATCTTTCTGAACCAGAGATGGAACCTGAGGCTCCTGCGTCGCCTGCCTTGGCAGGCAGATTCTTTACCACTGCGCCACCTGGGAAGCTCCTACAGTTGATAAGTTAAATAGTCACAAATTGCACTTGGGCTCCAACCAGCCATTGAAATTCTCTTTCTCAAAAGCACAACCTATTCACTTTCAAACACTAGGACAAAGTCCACTGGGCTTCATAAATGTGGACTTTTGATCAGAACAGCATTGTCTCATTGGCTAGATGTTCATAGGTGCCACAAGAACGTCTTCATAAAGATATACACCAATGCTGACCACATAGGTCCTGGAAATTGAACATGCACAAATCAGTGAAAAATGCAAAAGCCTTTCCTCAAATGAAGGATCTGCAAGTGCATTGTAAATTAATCCAAAGGTACATTTTAACTTGCTGTTTTATTTAACCCTCTGCTGAGCACCGCATATGGGACATTTTGAACGAATATCACCAGAAACGTGTCAGAACCATCACCTGGTAATCGTCCTCCCTGGAAGACGATGTTTCGTGTTAAATGAACAAAGGGCTCTAGAGAGCAGTTATTTTTAGACAGAATTCAGGAGAGAGAAGAATGAGTGAATGAGGTTAACAAGAAAAGGTCCTGGGAATGTATATGACGTGTCAAAAGAAAGAATGTATGCTATTTTCTGTCTTTGGGGATGAGATGAGGAGGAGAAGTTTTGTCATTGGCCTTTAGTGTTTATTGCTGAGTAAGTGAAAATACATGGAAAATGAGGTTCTTTCCAATTTCAAGCTGTTACAATATGGTTACTTTCATGCCCTACAGAGAATTCCTGAAGGCGCGAACCCAGTCACAAATCGGTACACATCAGCATTTTGCATAAAAGGCAAACATCCATATCTGACTCAAGCGACGATGAAATCGATACAGAAACATTTCCAGAGAAGTCCTGCAGGTTTTTTATGCATTTACAGCTAGTATATCGCGCAAAAAATCTTCTGACTCTTTAATAAATCCACAATCCCTAAACTTCTACGATTTTCTTTACCATCACCTTGAAAGCACCCTGCAGACATTAGGTTGCATTTTCCCCCTACTGTGTCTATCCTTATTACATGGTTTATCTCTCTCTGTTTTTTTTCCTTTTCTTTTTTGATTGGTTTGAATACAGGGGTTAAATTCATATCTTGTTGTCTTTCTACCACCGCGTCCTCCAAAGCCTGCAGAATATCATAAAAAAAGCATCTGACTGACTCCAGGGCCAAAATGCTGTCCTCAGCTCTCTGGTTAAGCCTGCACCTCCCTGTCAGTAAAATTATGCCCAGGCATGCGATTGCATTTGATTTTACTTACCACTGAATGGCTGTTCTGCTGGCATGAATCAAATGATTATTTGAGACACTCCAAAAAAGAACACTTGAGAAGGATTTTACCAGTCTATTACATAAAGACAGCATTAAATGATTTTAGGAATTTTATCGGTGCAGAAATCTATTGCCCTAAATGTCATTTTCAAAGAAAGATTTGATGTTTTTAACAAAATGGGAACGTCTATATAAAACAAAATGGGAATGTCTAATAAAATGTGATTGGTTCATCATAGGAAGATGTTAGTATCAGGCAAGAAGAAAAAAGTATTTCCTTCATAATCATTCAGTGACCGTGGTCACCTAGGCAGAACAAAGAAATCAATCAATCAGCTTGGTTTAAGTTAGAGTCCTCAGACTTTAGATTAGCTCCCCTTGCTACAGTACCAAACGCTATTGTAATGCTGATCATATTCTGTTTGTATTTTAACAGACCCATGTAATTTTGACTGTACATCAGTTTTCTCACCTGTAAATTGGGCATAGTACTGATTGTTTTGCGGGCATACATGAGTTAATGTTTAAAAACATTTAATCAATTCAGTCAATACCTGCCACACAGCAACTGCTCAATACACTTAACTGTTACCATTTCTAGTGTCTCCTCTCATTGTAAAATCCTTAGGGGTTTAAATTCTGTTTTGTTTACATTGGGATTTTCTGAAACTGCTAAGCACTTAACAGCACCTTAACCAGAATTTACTAAAATAGCCATATGCATTATATTTGTTTTCTCTAAGACTCTTAATCCAATGCCATGTTTATAGCACAAAAGACATTTGTTGAATGAAGGAATGATTCGGTGAAAGCACCCTCAGCACCAGGCTGGGCACCTTGTTGGCATAAAGAGTCGCTAAGATACTCTCTCTGCCATCGATGCTTTTGTAACCTCCTGTGATTTGTGTTTCCATGTTCACGGGCCCAGAGTAAGAGACCCTGAGAGCTGCCTGGGAGTGGACCTGGGAGCTGGAATAAGGTTGCCCCCGTGGTGCTGGAGAGGAGAATGGAGATGAAGGGTGGTCAGGCAGCCAAAGGCACAGGGCTGGGTGACTGATCACAGGGGCCGGGTAAGAAAGTGGATGAGAAGACAAAGCAGGTTTCTGCAGTTCATGCTTGAGGGCCTGGGGGTGCTGTCCCTGAATCTGGGGCTGATGGGGGATGCTGCTGAGCTCTGGCTGGACATGCTGACTAAGGGACCTGTGGTTTTGCTAAGGTGAGCTGCCCGGCGGATTTTAAGTTCCAGTCTATGATCAGAGGCAGCATCTTATGGGAAAGCAGACTGTTTCTCTGGATCAGCACTCCTCAAGAACATTATTTGCCGCCAAGAATGCATCTTAATTATTTCCTCAATCAAAGTTTTAAACTGAGACAGAAATTTCCTTTATTCAGACATATTGGGTTGGCCGCAAAGTTTGAGTTGTTCTGTAACATCTTATGGAAATACTTGAATGAATATTTTGGCCAACATAATACTTCTTTCTAATTTCCCAGTTAAGCCACTGGACATGCGGAGTTCTTTTTTAGTCATTATCAAGTTGTTACCTGGTGTGATGGTTTAACTCTGCCGGCGGACTGCTGGGCTGTAAGCCCAGCTCTGCCCCTTACTATGCAATCTTAGACCTCACTTGATTTCTATGTACTTCAGTTTCCTCAGCTGAAGCAGACAGATAAAATGCTCTGAAAGATCACTAGCATATATCACACACAAGGTAGTTATATTAGTTAAATAAACATGCCTTAGGCAACCATGGGCTTCCCTGGTGGCTCAGATGGTAAAGCGTCTGCCTGCAATATGGGAGACCCAGGTTCGATTCCTGGGTCAGGAAGATCCCCTGGAGAAGGAAATGGCAATCCACTCCAGCACTCTTGCCTGGAAAATCCCATGGATGGAGGAGCCTGATAAGCTACAGTCCACGGGGTCGCAAAGAGTCAGACACGACTGAGCGACTTCACTTTCACTTTCACTTTCACTTAGGCAACCTTAAGGAACCTATGTTTTTTGAAAATAGGGGTGCCTGTAATTTCATTGTCTAAAGCATTTAGATCTTATTTGCATACCAACTGACAAAAAATGTTGCTACTCTCAAGTTAATCCAAATATTTTCATTAAAGTGAGTTATCATAGCGTATCTTTTTAATTCTATTTTTTACCTTCTGAATGTGACCTCTATAACAACAAAGAGCCTCTAGTAACTGATAATTCTTTAACATTAAAAAAACAAACATTTTAGTAAAGAACAATGACAAAAAGTAATAGATGAAAGCAAGATTTCTTTTAAAATATTTTTATTTATTAATATTTTCCTTCTTATTTTCTATAGAAGATAGAAAGTTCATTTTTATCCTGAGGTCTTGGGGGAATAAAAGCATTAATAAAAGAAAGTGCCCAACTTGATTTGTATTTTGTTCTGTTTTATTAAATACCCATTACATTCTATATGAGATACTGCAAGATAATTAAGCCAGGAGTTACAAAAAAAAAAAGAAAAGAAAAATCTGGTAACTATTTCAGGCTACTGTGTTCTAAATTCTATATTATAATGCTGTCTAATAGGTGCCAGACTCCATATTAAAAAGTTTATGAAAGTACTGGAAAATCACACCGAACAGGTTGGAATGTGGTTAATCCTATTCGGGGCACGTGAGTCGGGGAGCAAAAGAACACACGCGTGACAGAGGAGAATCAGGAAGGCATATTTCAGGTGGGGACTGGACCTGGGAAGGCATGACTGTTCCAGGCAGACAGGGCCTGTGACCGGGCCTGGGGGAGATAAAAACATGGTGTGCCCTCGAGACGCTGTTAGTTGGGGGCAGGCTTGTAAGTGACAGAGTGTCTAGCCAATACCTGGTAGATGGGAACACCCTATTTTTAGAAGGTGAGAGGTAAGAGAAACAGTTTCCTTGGAAACATACCTTGTGTGTGAATAGACTTCTAATCTCCCGTGCTTACAGCAAAAATTAACTTTGAGTGGAGAACTTGTTGAATTTAATAGTCATCTCAGCTTTCTCTCTGATAAAGTGTTAGTGAAAAATCCCCGTAGAGGTCTTTCCCTGACTCCCCCCATGATGGAGCATGCACGTGCTCTAGGTGAAGGACCCCCACCCCATCTGTTGCATTTGGGAATTCAGGGACCTTTTGAGCAACATATAGTTCTATTAGTGAGTTCAGTTTAGTTCAGTTCAGTCACTCAGTCATATCTGACTCTTTGCACCACCATGGACTGCAGCACGCCAGGCTTCCCTGTCCATCACCAACTCCCAGAGCTTGCTCAAACTCACGTCCATTGAGTCGGTGATGCCATTCAGCCATCTCATCCTCTCCTTCTCCTCCTTCATCCCGTTCCCCTCCTGCCTTCAATCTTTCCAAGCACCAGGGTCTTTTCTAATGAGTCCCCTCTTCTACTAGAGAATGTTACCACAAATGATGTTTTTATCCACCTTTAACTTGAATGCAACAAGGGTAGCATCAGGCCTATGAGACTAGAAATCAGGTTTTATGCGTGATCTTGAGCAAGTCATGAATTCATTTATAAAATAATATCAGCTTGCAGTTTCCTAAGCTTACCTTCTGTTCTGCCATTTTGTAAGTAAAATACCTACGTATCAGATAGCTTGGGTGGTTGCCAAATTTTTATGCTGCAAATCTAGTAAGATTATTATAAATACAAGGTTTCTTAATTGAAGAAAAAGAATCTCTGGCATCATTTTTGATCTGCTAATTTAGTAACCTAATCTATAAACCTAACCAATTACTAATGATCACTTCAGGGTTTTTGTAGGATTATGGTAATAAGTTAAATGAAATTCTGCTAACTTATGGTCTTAAACTTTTATATAAACATTTTTGGCATATCTTATCTAATTTAGGATCTACCATTGACAACTTAATCCAATTACAACAAGAAATAGTTGGCTGCTTGAAATATGCATTTAAGAACCTAAACCAGGGGTTTGGCACTAAAAATTAGGTATGTGAGGAATCAAGTATTAATATGAGGTTCTAAATATAGAAATTTGTTCACTAATAAGGTCTAGAGCTTGAAAATTAGGCCAGAATTGTGCTTTACAAGTTAAATAACCACAATTAAAACTAAAACTGGGAACTCTGGACAAACATTTAGATGCTGCTGCTTTGAAGTTTAGAAAAGTAATATGAACAAGTGCAAATGAATATCATGTTGGTTTTTATTTTGGTTAATTACCAACTTTTCAGTGCGTTTTTCTTTTTATATATATATACTGTATTTTGAGTAACAATGGTTATAGAGCTCTCTTGCTTAGTTTTTAAGTACAGAAAAGTTTCATTTTCAATTAGCTATATATTTTGTTATTTTATAAAAAATAATTTCTTGCCAGTATTCA
>SJYQ01000123.1:1957171-1972878 GCA_006410935.1 Redunca redunca | reverse complement strand
TAAACTGAGATAGTATTTATGATTTTATTATAAGATGCAAATGTTCATGATTTAAAAACATAATAATCAAATTATGTACATTAAGAATCTTCAACCAATAGGGTACAAAATAATCCAGTCTATGTACCATGCTTAAAGACCATGTAACATAGTTATAGATGGAACACAGAATTTTGAATCAGAAAGACCTGGATTTAACTCAGAGCACTGTTATTTTGTAGCTATTTATTTTTAAGTACACTTGATTTCTCTAAGCATCAGTTTCCTCATGATTTAATAATGTATGGAAGGGCTTTATAAAAATCTGGCACACAAAGATGCTCAACAGAGAGATTTATATTTTCCTGATTAGGAAAAATGGCATTCTATTCACAACAGTAATAGGCCCTCCCAGTAGTAAGTTCTTATAACAATATCCAGGAGCCGTTATATTGAATATTGAAAACACATACATAATTAGGTTTGATCTGTGCTCTGTGTGTCTTCCCTGAGTCATCTGCTTAAATGCTTAACCTTTGGGCCTCACTGTGTTATATGGACTTCTGCCCTACCAACTGATTCACTGAGCTTAACACTGGACCCTCTTGAGAGAACACTGGGCACTTCTGCCCAGTTAATGGGAATCTTAGTTTACAATCAAGTTGGTGATGGTGTTGTTAGGAGGATGTGAGCTGCCAAATACCATTTAAGATACACTTTTCATCTGCTCTGAAAAAGCCTCATTGCTTTGAAAGTCCTTCCAGATTTCTTTAAATGAAATCCAGAATACATTAAATTAGAACCATTCCTTAAAGATACTGATTACATACTGATCTTTCAGCAAAGTACACAAATTAAGCCAACTTGCCGAGAAAGTGCAATTATTTCAAATAATAGTCTTATAATGAAAAGAACCACCTAAATGTACCCCTGCTTATCAACTGGATGGAAGGGGTTTAAGCACTTGCGCTATTTCAGAATTGCACAGGCATGGTGCTCAGCCCAAAAGCACAGGTTACCCTGGAGGCTCACAATCCCACTCAGAGCAAACGGGGCAGTGTGCTCTCCACTGGCCCAAGGAAGCACGTGTTCACTCTGGAGCGTGGGGTAAGGTCCTTGCTTATTTATTCAGGATTCTGCCTGGGGGCTGGACTACTGAATAAATGATATGGTGCTGGGGACACAGAAGAAAGCAAAAGCTAATCCATTTTATCAATATGTTCATGATTCTGTTGGTGCTTCTGGACTTTGTTATTTTAGGTGTTATTTGTTATGACCTGAAACCTGCCTATTTTCATCACTATGTTCTTTTGCAAGGGCAGATTCAAACACCATATGCTTCCATTAAAGGAGAGAAACTTTCTTCTCATGTGGGGTTTATTCTTTCCCATCTATAAAGTGAGATGGTTTGCCTTTCAGAGCTGCAGGTGTTGAACGGCCTTCTTTTCCTTTTCTATTCTCGTAGCTATTTGGAAAGCTTTAAAATAGAATCCTGTTGCAAAATGCAAACTTTCTTTTAATAAATCATATTTTTACATTTGCTTTTTGATAATATGGAATTCTAAATCTGACAGCAGTATTAAAGTCAGTTATTTCCACAAAACTTGTACAAGGATTGTTTTTGAGACCAACCTTCTGATAGAAGCATGTTTGGATAAATGTTAGTACATACCTTGAGACATCGCTTTGGATTAATTAAGCTTAAAGTTAAATTTGCATTTTTAGCAAAGTATTGAAATTTTGGTTTCGACATGACTCGTTAAAAATAAGGACATTATTTTCATAGCTTTACTGCGAGAAACAGTATTCTGTGGATAATAGGAAAAAGGGCTCCCATTTTTTGTCAAAGTGAATTAGTGGAGGCCACAAAGGTGAGCCCCAGTTCTTACCAGGGTTATTCTTCCTAAGGATCCAATGCTCAATTCTGATTAAGGACAATGGCCTAAAAGTAAATTAGAACAATTCCTAAAATATTACATTTGAGTAAGTATTTTAAACCTCTTAATTACAAGTTCTTTTTTTACATTGAAAACACAATGCAAAATGTTACAACTATACTTGAAGAGAGGATTAAGCAATTTTCTAAAGTTAAATTCACTCTTTTGTGGCTTTACATCAATCCCTTATACTATTTAATTTTGACTTTGGCAATTAGACTCTATAATGTAAAGGCAGTGGTTGTTTATGGAAGAAAGAGTAAGTAGTACAAAGGGTGTAACTTTGGAAATTAATGAGTCTAAAAGTCAATACAATCTTAGAGGATCTTGAAGGGAACCCTGCAAGTGTGTTACTATGCTAGTTAAGTATATAAGGGACTTTCCTACATATACAAACTTCTGCACAGCTCCTGCATATATCTTGCAAATATTAATTTATCATAGAGACTTTTAAGAATATATCATACCTGAGAGCTTCTGCTTCAGTTACTTTAAAATATACATTAAAGAGATGATTTTTATTCAGGAAATTAGCACTGTCAGCATCAGCCTGTGATATAATATATAAACAGATAGCCTAAACCTCTATGAAGAATATATTTGCTGCTCACATATCGTTAAAAATCCAGGTCAGAAGACAAGAAAACCCTACCTTCCTCTAAATTATACAAACAGAAACCCATCTGCTCTTAGGCTGAATGGCTTTCCCTATCGAGGTCAAGTCTGCCTTGTAGAAGAAAACACTTCATTATATTTGTAAGGAATAGTTGTAGAAAGAACACATTATGTCATCAGTATCCATAAGATGTAACGTAATACGCCATTTTTTTTAAACATCTTCACCAACCTGAAGATCCATTACCGATCAGTCACAAATTAGCTGTCCTGTTTGCAATGTGGCTGAACAACATTTTTATTCTCATTTATAAAGTAAGACGATATATTCAGTTCCTCCTGAGCACTGTTTTTTTTTTTTTCCAGTTGATGTAAATATGGGAGTAGAGAGTTGGTTGGGCGAGGTAAGAGTGAGCAGCTTTTAAGTCTATTTTAGTGTAAATTTAATCATCTCCATCAGGATGATGTAATCTGTTATAGCTGTGTGTGAGAGAGGTCGTACAATCTTTACTCACGTCCATTTCACTCTGAATGTAACCTGGCAACGTGTAGCATCCACTGAGAACCTCCCTGTCCTTCCCCCGTCTCCCCTTTTTTCCATATACCCTGGAACGACCCAGTTTAAGAGCATGTCAGTTTATATTCTTTCTGCTTTTTATTCGTCTTTAGAAAAGGGAGATCACAAACGCCTTAGCATAGACAAACTAGTATAATCAGTAAAGTTTGAGGCTGACACACTTATAGAGTCCTGCTTGCCAAAAATAGGACTCATTTGTCCTGTCGTTTTTTCCCCTGAACCAGTTTCGCCAATGCTGTAGTAAACGCCCACTCTGGGTGTGCAGGACTGGGCAGCGCGCCGTTTCAGTAGGTGGCGCTTCAACACAGCCAGCCGCTCCAGAGCATCCCTGTGTACTCAGCTTCCCAGTACCTGCGGCGCATCCGAGAGGTTTGGCCCAGTTTGCTCTCATTACAGCGAGACTGTTGTCTCCGGCAATAACGAGGCAGCTGAAACATCTAGGCAGTAAGCACTGGTAGGGTATATCCGTGGTAATTATTTTAAGACTAATGCACGCAGACACACACACACACACACATATACACACATTCATACCTACCTATACTAGCTCTACTTCTAAAATTAAAAACCAGACAAAAATGATTTTTAAATTGCCATAGGATTTCAGTAATTTCAGCTACATGTTTATTTACTTTTAGATGGGGTTATTAGCTTATATTGCATTTTCATGTAAGTGTGTCATTATCTTTCTTTAAAAAATATTTTTGCAGCATTCATTCTTAACAAAAAAATAGGTATTTCTTTTTAAAAATAATTCTACTATTTAAAAAAGTAAAAGAATGGGTGAAAATGACAACTTAAAAAAATTCAGTTAAAGAAACCATCTGCAGTAATGCTTCTTAGCACATATATAAATTGATGTAAACCAGGGTAATTAAATGGATGATAAACCATGTATTGTTGACAAACAAGAATAGAGACACCTGGAGTGAAATGTACTGAAAGGAACTTCAGTGAACCAAGAGAGCTCCCTATGGTCCACTGACCTAAAGATATCTGAAAACTTCATTCCAAGAGAAGATGAGGAGAGAGAATAGAATATTTTAGCAATAATTACCCACTCATCTCTAAACAGATGGGACACTGACAACTATTCAGTTTTCTCCCTTTGATTTGTTGTGCAACATTCAGAGTTCAGAATATCATTACAGGTGTTTTAGATTGCTGTGTACTTTGCTAATCTTTGCTTGAAATCTAAATAGACATTAAACAGCATTTCCATGAAAATATAGTGATACCAGGAAAATACCCCTTGCATCTTTTTTATACTCTTTGCCTTTCAATATACTGCTATCAAATAAATTTAATTGAAATATGCATGCCAGGATATTGGGCAGAAGAACTAGTGCATATAAAATAACATGCGCAATTATTACTTAATATATAATACTGATAAGACTAAATTTACATATTAAGTAATGACATTTGTAATTGATAGAAACAAGCTAATATAGTGAATGGAATGAAAGAATGAAAAGTTTTTGTTTCTCCTGGATCATCTGTTGCTCATTTTGTAAAATTCATAGAAACACAGAAAAATTACAGAAGGATTCATTTTGGGTTCTGTTGCATTTTTTCAAACTTTCAGAGAATAAAGCCAAATAACATAAAGCATAGTGACATAATATGAGTTTTAAATAATCAGCAATTCAAATATTGAACATGATTTTTCCTCTTTGAAATGGCCAATAGAAAAAAAAAAATCAGTGTCAGCTGTCTTCTTTCTTTATTTNTTATTACCGATTTAAAAGAAATGAACTCAGATTCAATTTTGAAAGTTTCTTCTTTCTTAAAACCACAGCGTGTTACCATAGCTGTTAGGGAAGTTTCAGATTCCTTTTCTAAGAAACATATCTTTCTTATGTGTGTATGTCTGACTTTAATACTCATTCAATATTTCTGTCTATTTTAACATAACTTCCTGAAGAGGAAGAAGAAAGGCCCTAGAAATTTCACATCTTTATTATTAGAATATATTGACATCCCTTGCTTGGTTGACTTTTTATTACAGTCCTGAGGTCAAAAAAAAAAAAAAAAATTGCCCGTGTCAGCTCAGCTCTTTGCTACTGTTCCAAGTGAAGATTACTGGCATTTCATTTTTGCTTGCAGCTTCCTGGATTTTTTTTTTCCCCCCTCCATCTTATTTTCAGTAGGAGTAAGGTTTAAAAACAAACTTGAAGGGTTCGGGAATTTTGCTTTTTCCTTTCCAAAAGTTTCGTGTCACAAAATACCAACATAAAGGGGAGCCGTGCACCAGCATTTTTCGCCAGCCCCCTCCGCTGAGCCCTGGCACCTGGCAGAGAGGAAGGCTCCAATCTGGGCTCCCAGCTGAGCTGAGATGCGGCCGCCTCCCCCAGCGCTGGACCACGCGGCTCCAGAGCCAAAACACGAGACCATCTGATTCGAGTCTGGCCTAATGAAAGTCCAGCATGGGGCTAAATGAGTTTCACCACTGCTGGGTGAGGGGCTAATGATGAACCAGCTCCCCGCGCTCGCTGCTGCTGTCTGTATCTTTGTCAGGGCATATGGCAGTTGGCTGACTGCCTTGCTGGTGCGCCTTCCTCTCCGATTCACTCTGAGAACGTGTTGTTCCTTTTGCTAAAATTTATAAACTCTTCTGTCCCCCATCTCTCTTCCGCCTCCTCTTTTCCTGACTCTTCTCTATTCTGATGGTCTCTTCTTAAGACTGTTGGGCCATAAATACTTTTTTCCAGAAGAAATTGTAAAACTGTTATTTTTATATTTTGAAATGTGGGTGGAAAAGCAGGAAAAAATGGAAGAGAAGGATATTGACTGTTACACCCAGTGTGTGTGTTGCGGGGGGTGGGGGGTNGAAGGATATTGACTGTTACACCCAGTGTGTGTGTTGCGGGGGGGTGGGGGGTGGGGGGGGTGGTCTGCGTCCATTGGAGCATTATAGCTAAAGGCCTACATTTCATAGAACATAGAACCAGAGGAGAGATCGATCTGAAACTTGTTGAATAGAGTGATGCTAGTTAAAAACTTTCTCTTTACCCCTGGGTTCTTCCCCCAACTACATCCCATCACTCCATGCATAAATTTAGAATTTTATTAAGATATGATAAATATGTAGTTTCAGATTTTTTTCATTAAAATTTTTGTCAATTTAATGTTAGGTTATAATCAAAGACTAGACAAAGCAATAGTTACTTTTGTTTATTCTCTTATTTTTTTAATGTTTTAAGAAAAGGACAAAGTTTGCAAGATTACAAATTATCAGTACATTAAGTAGGTAAGTTTGGGGATTTGGGGATATGCTTTAGTTTGATATGTGTAAATTCACATCATGATTTGAACTACAAGGGGAAAATATCTATAATAAAAACTAAAGCAACTTTCCAAATCCTCAAAATATTTCAAACATTTATGTCTTCTTCTTTTAACATTTATAAGCTTACTGTGTGTGTGTGTGTGTGTGTGTGTGTGAGTTACTCAGTCGTGGCTGACTCTTTGAGACCCCATGGACTATAGAGCCTACCAGGCTCCTCTGTCCATGGGGATTTTCCAGACAAGAATACTGCCTTCCTCCTCTCCAGGGGCTCTTCCTGACCCGGGGATCGAACCTGTGTCTTCTGCATTAAAGGCAGATTCTTTACTTTATGAGCCACCAGGGAAGTCCTTATAAGCTCATTGTGCTCTGCTCTGCTTAGTTGTGTCTGACTCTTTGCGACCCCATAAGACTCTGTCCATGGGGATTCTCCAGGCAAGAATGCTGGAGTGGGTAGCCAGGCCCTCCTCCAGAGGATCTTCCCAACCAGGGATTGAACCCAGGTTTCCTGCATTGCAGGCAAATTCTTTACCGTCTGAGCCACCAGGGAAGCCGTGAATGCTGGAGTGGGTAGCCTAACCCTTCGCCGGGGGATCTTCCCCACCCAGGGGCTGAACTGGGGTCTCCTGAATTGCAGGTGGAACTTTTTACCAGCTGAGCTACCAGGGAAGCCCACAAAGTCATTAAACACGAATAAATAATCTGACGCCAATTCTTATATTTTAATATAGCTTCATATAACCCTCTGTGATTTGTTCAGATCTGTGACTTGTTCTTGGGTGGGTTCTTACTGCCCTTATTAAATTGCATGGGGACTTAGGATAGTGGTATATTTTCTCTTTTTCGTGAGAAAGTCAGACATCTAAGAGCAACAGGGTTAGGCAGAAGATTGGAAAGCTTAGAATATTTTGATATTTAAATGATATTTGAAGTCCTGGTTTCTTTTTTTTTTATTAAGGCATCTCATTTTCTCTTGTGTGTCACTGTCATTCAACTGATGTTTCTGACAGGAAACTCTAGGACTTAAATACAATGTGAAATTTGCATAGCTGCAAGGAATTGCCCATTCTAATCTAAATATAAGTGATCTGTTCATAAACTTCTGCTGAGAAATTCTAAATGAAATCTGTTAAACATCACAAGCTTCTTACTGCTTGAACCCATGCACTCCAGGTGATCTCCTGTGTGGGCCACTTGCTCAGTGATATAATCTAAATGAGATTGTTTTCTTGTAAACCACATGGTGTGGAAATGCCATCACCTTCCGCATGGTGTATGTCCCATTTTAATTTATTCCCATGACAAAAACTCCATTAATACAATTTTGGAACAAAGTGAAAATGATAGGAATTTTCTGTGTCACTGAAAACCTAAGCCTGCTTTCCTCTTAAGGAAATATTGCTTTAAAATCTCAATAAGTCAGTTTCTAATTTACAAAAAATTTTCTCGGTACAAACACTTTTCACAAAGTATTTTCAAATCTGCAGGATTGAAATACATTATATTTTTATATGCTACTTTGTAGGCTGCCAGAATTTTTTTTTTAAAGTCGCATTATTTTGTTTGTTTGCTCGTTTTACCCTAAGAGGCTTTTTAAATATGCTTATAGTTATGGCGGTTTGTATGAGCTCAGGAAAACCGCATCTCTCATCTAGCAGAGATTTAAAATGGAGCACTACCATATGATTTGTTATCTCCAGATAAATGTAGGATAATGTGGAATAGTAAAAAAGAATAATGAACTGAAAGCCAAGAAGCCTGAATTATCGCCATGATTCTGCCACCTCGTAGCAACGTGGCCCTTTCTGTTAAAATTATGGTTAGCGGTCCTGGATTTACCCAGTCCACTGTGTGTCAGCTGCTTTCTTTTCCCTCCATGATCTCATTTAACCATCACAGCCACCTTCAATGCATATATTATCTTCCCCATTTAAAATTCACTGAGGTTTAAAGAATTTTAGACACCTGTCCAGAGCATCATAGATGGACACAGGAGAGCTTCAAACCTTCACACTCAAAACTTGAAATCTTCAAAATGTATTCTCATTACACCTTCAGTTTAATCTCTTGGAATGACAAACCTGGACCAGATAAGTTTGCCACTGGTCTAGAACAGTTCTAATCTGTATCTCAGCTATAAAATTCTGAGCCTGCCAGACTCTGAAATTACTGCCTTCTCAACACAATAGAGAGATGCTGTCATTCTACAGAAGGGTGGCCCAAATCACTGGATGGGCCGAAGCAGCCTTGGGTCCAGAGAAAGCATAAGGCCAGGATTAGCAACCAACAACCTAGCCACGGACAGCTTGATGGTGTACTCTCAGCACTGAAGATGTGGAGGATATCTGAGACTACTGTAACTACCGATGCTTTTTATAACTTACATTATATATTGATAAATATAAGTAATAATGTAATGTATAAAGTTATATAACTTAGGAATTTTCCTAGCAGTCCAGTTTCAGGACGTCATACTTCCACTGCCGAGCACCTGGGTTCAATCCCTGGTTGGGGAATCAAGATCCTGCAAGTCACAGTGAAAGTGAAAATGAAGTCACTCAGTCATGTCTGACTCTTTGCGACCCTGCGGATGGTAGCCTACCAGGCTCCTCCCTCCACGGGATTCTCCAGGCAAGAATACTCATAAGGCACACCCCTCCAAAAAAGCCTTGATAACTTAAAAGTTAGGATTAATTTCGTTTTTGGCCTTTCAAAATCTAAAGAGATAATTTTACCAAAGAGCAATCTTATACTCCATAATATTGATCGAATAAGTAATAAACAAATAAAATAGAATATATATATAGAATTTCCAAAAAAGAAAATTATGGTCATTTATATCCAGTAGACTGTGCCTACCCTAGATTTTCAGGTTTTAACTATGCAAAGTTTTTGCATTTAGAGAGGGAATAGTGTAGGTTTTGAAACCACAGGTTCAAGAAAGTTAGACATGTTAGTCAAGGAAATATTCAATTTATGTAGTGTATACATTAAAGTTATGTTTACATTTAACATGTCAACTTCCAACTGATTCCAAGTTTTGCTCAATTCAATGGTGAAGTTTCTATTCAATTAGAACTTTTGGAGACTCCTAATTTGCATGAAAAATACATATGGGGTCTGAAGATCACAGAAATATCTAATTGCAAAGAAAACATTGGTGAAAGACAGAATACATAAATATACATCATCTCAAGGAAATATGGGGAAAGGTATCATTTTATGCCATGTAGTTGCTGAAGGAACAAATATTTATTTTGCTTATGGAAACTGTAAAGTTGCTTCATGTGAGTACATTTTAAGTTGTGAGCAATCTAGAAATATATTAATCTACCAGAATCAAACTTTGAGCAATTATTTTTGAATCAATAGCACAGAGTGGTATCAATAAATCATACTGAGCTGATTTTCGGTTAGCTATGTGACCTGCCACTTCAGATGGTACAAAACTTCTCTCACTTGTCCACTGTACCAAGGCAAGTGAGAACAAGTGAAAACATGGCTGGCAAGGCAAGTTTCAAAACCACAGACATTAAACAAAGGGGTTTTGGAACACACCTTGATTATTCAGAATCGCATCCAATGATCATACCATATAACTCTATATTTTGGATACAGGTGTATACAATAACGCCCACAGATTGCGTTTTCCTATTATTTTTAACTATCTTCTTGAAAAACAAGTTTGCTTCTGCCAAGACGGGTCGAGGCAAACTCATTATTTGACAGATTGCAAGATACTAATAGCTGGTTATACTTTTTCTTTCCATTAAGAATCTTTTTAAGAATGTCCCACTTTTTTCCTTTCTGTTTAAGGTAAATATTCTTTTGTTATTCACTGTAGAGTATACAAAAATTCTTTGGAAGATGTCTTTTAAAATTCTTTTTCATACATACCATAGTATATCATTTTAAAGATTCCACATATTATTTTATGTATAGGGCAAATAAATTTGCTTTCAGTCAAGAATTTTAAGACTCTACACAAACACTAACGATTCCTATATATGCCCAGTGATCACATCACTCAGGGGCATGGAAATATTTTATTTGCTTTTCATGAGTTGAGTGATTTGATCATTTATGCTTATGGAAAGTGAAAGTATTAACAGCTCAGTTGTGTTCCAACTCTTTGTGACCCCATGAACTGTAGCCCACCAGTCTGCGTTGTCCATAGGATTCTCCAGGCAAGAACACTGGAATGGATTGCCATTCCCTTCTCCAGGCGATCTTCCTGATCCAGGGATCAAGCCCATGTCTCCTGTATTTCAGGCAGATTCTTTACCATCTGAGCCACCAGGAAATTGGTGATAATTCAGGATAAAAACAAAAAATCAAAAAACCCCAAGACTTCATTACCTCCCATTGGGAAATTCATCAGGTCTCCTCTTTGTAGTCAAAATACTGTATTCATTCTTTGAATTAGGATTTATAGTCTCCGGTGGAATATAAACGTGTTTTAGTAGTGCTATAATCACAGCTCATGGGAGTAGCAGTGAAATCCCTTTCAAAACCAGGTTAGCCTAGCCATGTTATACTCCAGAAGTCCAGCTTGAAACCCTAACACAATTCCCAGAGGGGCAGTGAATGAACTCTGCTACTCAAAACCATGAATGGGACCTCGCTTTGGCCAGATGCAGGCACAACTAGGAACATGGGGCTATTAGCATTTATACAGTGTTTTACAATCACCAGTTAATGTACAAAGTGCCCTTACAAGCCAGATATTACAGCCCCATTTCACAGCTGTGAAAACGAAGAAGAGCAATTGCTCCGTGACACTTGAAGAGGTGGTATAATCTTGGTTCTTACTCTTCTTGATCCTGATATTTAAATTGGAGATAAAGTGCTAAGTATTAGGGAATGGTTTCTGGAATTTAATTAAAAAGAAACTAGATGCAAAATACAGGACTATGAAAGTTTTAAGAATTCAGGTTCTTCCCTCTTCCTCCAGAGATTCACTGTTCAATGCACCCTCTCCAGTGGAGAGACCAGGGTCAACTCTGTTTATCCCATTTTCCTTCTTTTATCTTGGCTGCTACTCATCCTTCCACATCCTTCCGTAGGCTGACCTCTCTCAGCAGTTTATTATAAGCAAAAAGGACCAAAAATTTTTAAAGTAACTTATAAGTCCAAACAGATTTGTGTGGCAAACACCAAGACTGAAGTCAGTTCTCTAATCAAATTGCAGTTTATTGATAATAACCAAATAACTCAAATATCAGGATAGTTTCAAATTGTGAGACATTCTGTGAAGGAAATAAGGAGAGTGATGGGATGGGAAACAGTCTGTAGAGAAGTTGTTTGGATGCAGGTGAGAATAAACTTCCACCACCAAGAATTGTGAAGGTAAATAATCCTAAAAAAGAGAATATAAATTTTGTGCTATATTTTATATCCATGCAAGGTTGGCACCCTCTATTTACTTCAAGAGTCAAAATTTTCAAATTACTATCAAAGTGACTGAAATTCCTCCTCAAATATCTGAATAAAATTGATGACCCAGGAAGCTATTGCTTATCCTGGGCTTCAAGTATTCATTCTCATTATGTCAGAGGCAAGAGCATATTTGAGAAGAGACTCGTGAGTATCCAGTTATTGGCAGGGGTGTACCCTACCCTCCACTGTTGTGTAAAGACCTTTCTTGGACAGACAAGGTGTTAATAGAACAAGAATGGGTTTAATCGTTTCTTTACAAGATGTTCACAACTAAAGCTAATCAATTCTTAAACAAATATACCCTTCTATAGCTGAAGCAGTAGGAACATACCTGCAAGACTCTAAAATTTGACAGAAAATAAGCAATGTTTTGAAGCATAACACTAAGACCATATATGACATAAAAGACACTGAGGGGGTGATTCTCAGCTCCATTTTGGTATAAACAGACTTAAAGGACTCTTCAAACCTAAATGGCTTAAATGATGATTAGTTTACCATAGGTGTAAAGTTGGCATCTCTGCCATATATACAAAGGATAATTTAAAAATCATTGTGTGGAGCTGGAAACATTGTTTTCCCATTACTTTAACTCCTTAACAGATATATGCATTAACTTTCAGAGTTGTAGCACACTTTGCAGTGTCTTAATCTCCGGACTGTTGATTTTTTATTTTCCTCCAAGAAAAGCTGCATGACCACTTGCCCTTCCACCAGCTCATCATTGTTGAATCTGCTTAGCCTCTGACTGTGATTACTTGCAGCTGGGGTCCATTTGCAACAACATTTTTATATCGTGTACAAGATGAGAGCAAACAAACTTCTTTGACTATAGTATTCTCCAATTACGTTAATTTCATCCACTGATGTCTTTATTTCCTTCCTTTCCAATTTAGCTGTGTAATGTGAAAATTGGCCCTATTTTTGTGCCTATTATGATGTTCTTAATACTCTCTTGCTTCCCACAAGATGTGAGTTGCATAAGAGCACTTCACAAACAAACTTATAATGGAAACAAGTGTATTTTGTTTCTTGTGGATGACTCCCAAAATAACTCCTACAGTTAACTATCCACGCCTTGAGTTGACGGGAATATATTCTTAACATCTATTAAGAAAACACAGAGCAGTAATATTATCTGTGGCACCTAAACTTTCCACCTCTAAGAACAGAATCACAGTAGTATCATGTACCTGTGTGTGTGTGTGTGTGTGTGTGTCTGTGTGTGTGTGCTGTGCTCAGTCACATCCAATGCTTTGCAAGTGCAGGGACTGTAGCCCTCTGGGCTTCTCTGTCCATGGGATTCTGCATGCAAGAATACTGGAGTTGGTTGCCATTTCCTACTCCAGGAGATCTGCCTGACCCAGGGACCGAACCTGCATCTCTTATATCTCCTGTATTAGCAGCCAAATTCTTCACCACTGAGTCATCTGGGGAGCCCCTGTGTAATGCAACATAACGCAGAAAGCTGTATAGGGGATCATGGGACTGAGCACAGCAAACTCTGACCAGAGGAGTGAAAGGGAAAATACAAATATTAACAATAGAAACGAGAAAGAGTGAAGGGAATATTTAAAGAGGAATAAGGGAAAATTTCAAAATGGTATTGCACAGTCTGTCAACTGGAGAGAGTCAGTGTGGAGGCATCTGTCTCGGTGATTCATGAACAGGATGGTAAGAGGACCTCCTGACACACAGTCCTCCCCCGGATGAAGACACACAAGACAACGCCACACCAGATAAAGTAATGGCTGAAAACATAATTAAAATGAGACTTGTACTTTACGAATCGAGAAGTAAATGTGTGTGTTATGATACTTGGTATGTGATGACTAAAGTTAACTCTGCTGTATGAGGTATACAAAGGTTGTTAAGAGAGTAGATGCTGAGAATTCAACCAAAAAAAATACACTTTTCTTTTATTTTGTATCTTTGAAGTGATGGATGTTAGCTGAATTTATAGTTTAATCAGTTCACAATATATGTAAGTTAAATCATTACGCTGCACACCTTAAACTTATATAGCACTGTATGTCAATTATATCGCACCAGAACCAGAAGATACAGCTGCGTGATATAGGATTTCTGTGTTCAAGAAAAAAAAATATTTTGTAACTTAAAAAGATACTTATTGTAGCACCCATTATCATCCATATTTAATTGGGCAAATAGTATTTAGTCAGAATTCGAGTACTGTTATTTTTTCATAAAGTATTTCTCACATGACTTCCTGGGTTTCCTGAGCCTGGAACAATATTTTAAAAGAAGGCTGTGATATAACAATGGGAAGAACTACATAAATATATCAGTTCCATGTAAATACATAATTAAACATGCTGCTGCTGCTGCTGCTAAGTCGCTTCAGACATGTCCAACTCTGTGCGACCCCATAGATGGCCTCCTACTAGGCTCCTCTGTCCCTGGGATTCTCCAGGCAAGAACACTGGAGTGGGTTGCCATTTCCTTCTCCAATGCATGAAAGTGAAAAGTGAAAGTGAAGTCGTTCAGTCGTGTCCGACTCTTAGCGACCTCATGGACTACAGCCCACCAGGCTCCTCTGTCTTAAAGGGAAAAAACAGGTAATATTAGTATTCTACTTGTTGGGACATATTTGCAGCAGAATCACTGTCAACCTGGGGTTAGGAAACTCAGGCTCAGTCTAAGAGCATTAGTTTTCTCACCTAGACATATCACTCCTAGGTCTGAGCCTCCTGCTCACACAAAAATCAGTCTGATCACCTTAATATTCTTACCGTACAAGTAAGTAGATCCAAAGTATCAGGCACTTATATGTAAAACTGAGTGACTTTGGTGTCAATACTTTTACACTCTAGTAATTGCACATTTCAATAAAAAATATGTGACTCCAGACTTATGTTCGCCTATTCAGACTGAGAAGATGGCTTTTCTTTATTCTCAGCATTATAATGACAGGATTATATAGACATGGATGATAAGCAATCTTAAGAGTCATGCTGTACTTCTTGGGTCATTTCCCCTGAAATTTTGTGGCTGAAACACTAAAAGAATTGGGTTCCAGGAAGCTTGAGTTCAAGTTCTAACTCTGTAACTTTAGGAGAAAAGTTTTGTCTTCCTGATGTTCCCCATTATTTCACTGTTTTACAGGGCTCCTGAAAGAATAAAAGGCAATAATATATGTAAAGACTCTGTAAAAAAGAAAATCTTGGCAAAACTCTACTACTTATAATAATCAGATGTATACAAATATGCAAGCTTAAAATGACCCTCTGGTCTTCACAGTTGCCTGAAAGCATTAATTATACTCTAGTTGCAACTATGTGCATTGTATTTGTAAAAGCAAATCAAATTATAATTGTTGTCATTAAAAGTCACTATTAACGTGTTAGTAAAAAGACTTATGAAAAGAGCCCTAAAATCTGTGTTTTTGGAAACTGGGTTTTAGCCTCAGTCACTCAGTTGTGTCCGACTCTTTGTGGCCCCATGAATCGCAGCACGCCAGGCCTCTCTGTCCATCATCAACTCCCGGAGTTCACTCAGACTCATGTCCATCGAGTCAGTGATGCCATCCAACCATCTCATCCTCGGCCGTCCTCTTCTCCTCCTGCCCCCAATCCCTCCCAGCATCAGAGTCTTTTCCAATGAGTCAACTCTTCACGTGAGGTGGACGAAGTTCTGGAGTTTCAGCTTTAGCATCATTTCTTCCAAAGAACACCCAAGGCTGATCTCCTTTAGGATGGACTGGTTGGATCTCCTTGCAGTCCAAGGGACTCTCAAGAGTCTTCTCCAACACCACAGTTCAAAAGCATCCATTCTTTGGCGCTCAGCTTTCTTCACAGTCCAACTCTCACATCCATACATGACCACTGGAAAAACCATAGCCTTGACTAGA